>PVIH01014834.1:0-52058 GCA_004025045.1 Sigmodon hispidus
TTAATTCAACCCATTTCTATTAATCTACCTGACACGTGGCCCAGCCTGTCACTCACCTAGATTCCTTACATGGCTCTTCTTCAGGGGTCAGATGGAGACTGACTCCATCCTCCTTCTACCTGTCTCTCCTCTGATCCTCCACCCACTTCTACAGTGCTCCACATAGGCCAAAACAGTTACTTTATTTACAGCATACAGAAAACATTTTCACCATTTGTATATGTATCTATGTGTAGTTACTGCTAAACCTATAAATAAAACTTAGGTTGTACTGTATAATATTTTGAAATATGAACACACTATGACATGAAATGACTGAACTAAGTACAACATGGACTTTACATAGTGGTTTTTCTCCTGAGTACATTTAAACATATTACTAGTGATACTTGCAATAGGGGACCATGCATTTCTGTATTTAATACACTCTCTTTTTTTATCCTTTTAAGGTCTTCTAAGTTTTAATTACAATGTAGTTTAGCATAATTTGGTGTTTATTGATACTGTCATCTCTCATAAATGTGAGAACATATTTAAGCTGTTATTTTTCAAATATTTCTATCTTTTGACTTACCTCTTTTCTCATGACCTCAAGTGTACTTTTCTATTACTAGGTGTTGTCTTGTAAGTCTCTAAGCTACTCATTACTCTCAGCATCTCCCCTTACTTGCCATTTAATATACATGGTTCTATCACTGCCCATCTCCAGTTTATTAATGTTTCATCCATAGTGGCTAATCTGCTATATAGACTAAGCAGTGGGTACAATATTATGGCTATTGTACTTTCATCTTAGAACTTACATTTGGCTTTAGCTGTATCAGATCCATTTGTCTCTTTATGACAATTATATTTTCCTTTAAATCATTTAACATATTCACAGTTGTTGTCTCTCAGTTTTCTTATCACTGCCATTCTAGGTGTTTTATTATTGAATGCTACTTTTTTTTTTTTGGTCATGGAATATATGTGCTAGCTCTTCCTCAGACTACGTAAATGTAACGACTCACACTTAACTGCTGAGATTTTAAAATGTTGCTTTAACAAAGCCATGCTATCCCTGTTGGTTGGAACCAGACTGACCCACACTCTGAAAGTTCTTGGGATTCTTTGCCTATAGCCACTTGGTAGAAGTTATTTTTTTTTCATTGAAATATTTTCTTTTCTGACCTTGTAAATTTCTACCTTCCTGTGAACAGTTTAACATATTGTTATGTGATGGGAGTAGACATTTGAACATCTCAGGATGTACTGCAGCTGCTTCTGGCACACTAACCTTCAAGCTCTGACCATACCATCCTAAGTATATAAAGGACCCAGGATAGAAATCTAAAGCCACAGTAGGTGTTGCTTCTTTGCTATCCTTACTTTAAGGATCTGTCTTGAGCTAAAATTTATCTGGTATCTGTTTTACTGGCTCTTCCATTTATAGTTTTCATATTTGGTTGATTATAACAGTAATAATAATCTGGCACCAACACTCACTCCACCATGCTCATATGTAGAAGAAAGTTGTATCTATTTAATATGATAGCTATAAGCCCAGTCAAACTATATACAATCTTTACTATAGTTCTCATTCTTATGCTTGAATTCCAAGATTAATTATATCATCAGTGTAGCTCTTCCCCATCTGGTCTTATGTGTCTACCGGGTATCTCTGAATCTTGACAAGATCAAAAGTGCCATATGGAAAGATATCTACATGGGTCCAGGTCAATATAAGGTTCACTAATGTCTTATATGGGTTAAATTTGATGTATAACAATCTCAGTCTCAAGGTCATGGATAATGAGTTATTTTGCAGTTGCATGACTTATAATATCAACTAGTCTCCCCAAATGTAAGCAAATATTATGATAATATGTTAGAAAAACAAAATTACATAATTTCTATGATGATGTCATGCTAGATTAGCTTAAATCTAATAGTAGTAAATAGGTTTAATTATTCCAATGTTAAAGATAGAAACAAAAATAGGAACTCATTTCAGTAATTCCATAAGATAGTATTTTAGAAGTTTAGAAGAATAGTCAGTGTTCTTAACCTCTGAGCCATCTCTCCAGCCCCAAAGAAGAAATGCATTTGAGACCACCTTAAAAGTAAACATTTATTTGGATATCTTTAAGCTATTTGTCAAGAAGTAAAAATGGTATATATCCTAACAGTGAAATTTGATAAAAGTCATAATTCTCAGTGAAGAAATCAAGCCTGCAAAGATTGCTTAGAAGCCATCGATCTTATTTTCTATGAGACAGGATCTGCACTTAGATCTCAAACTTTCTAAACCAACAACAATGGCTGGCCAGTGAGGCCCAAGGGTTTGCTTGGCTCCATCTCTTCAGAAATGTGATTACAAGCACACACATTATCTTGTTCTGCTAGGGATTGAACTCAGTTCCCCATGATCATGTGGCTAACACTTTACAGATTGAATTCTCTCAGCAATTTTATCAAAGAAATTAGACATTTTTAAAAGCTTTCAGAAAAGACAGCAGTATGTATGCTAATCTTCATGAAACATTGTAACACTCTCATTGGATTGTTGTAAGATTTTAATTAAAAAAACATATATAGGAAGCCTAAGACCATGATATTGTATCATTCAAATGCTAAACTGTTGGCTCTCATATATCAAACACCAGGGAAACACTAGCTGAGCCAATCAATCTATGAAAGTACAAAATTTCAAATGGTGTTTTAGTAAGAAAAATGTCTTATTCCTTAAATAGAGATTAATTTCTCTAGAATAAATCACAACTGAAACTTACCTTAAAAGATTCAATCCAGAGTCTCAAACTAACCATTAGAAGAATTTTTGTTAATCTACACAAGGCTGTGCAGAACAGACAATTTTAGGTGATGTTGAAAGACAACAATATAGTTCATGGACATTTTTAGTGGAATGTCTGTGTCATACTCTTCTGGCAAATAGGACTGCCTAATGATGTTAGCTTTTAGTATGTTCATACTCAAGAAACTGAACCAGGAAGAGCCAGACAGAAAGTTCTTCAGCAAAGGTTTATAAAAATAAACTTTTGTATAAAGAAGGCCCTTATAAATGTTTGCTCATGCCTTTTCCTCAAAAAGCAAAATAAAATATTTAATAATCTCTTTCATATGGCATAGTTTTACTCACTTTTTTGCCCCAGGCAAAAAAGAGAATTTTTGTCAATAAACTTGCTTTGAGCTTTTTCAAAATAAAACCTAAGCTAAAAGGTATAATTCTCTTAGTAAGAAAATGATCCTTAAACTAAATTGTAACCACATTTTCAATGTTTTTGAATTGAAAAAAAGGAAAATATGTAGGAAAAATAATTCGAGCAGAAAAGCTGAGAAGAAAATTATGGAAAAACCAGAATTAGGAATTAGCAATGAAAATTTTTTTTGAAGGATATAAACTTGGCCCTGCTCCATAGCTTGGTTGGTCAGGGTATTGGCTTGCTAGGCTTGGTGACCTGAGTTGGATTCTGTATGGTGGGAAGAGAGAAACAGCTTCCTCAAACTGTCCTCTCATCTCCACATCCCCACTGTGGAAAAGGAAATTACACACACACACACACACACACACACACACACACACACACACACAAACAAATAAATAAATCCATGTAATTAAATATTAAAAAATAAGCTGCTCAGTAGTTACATTTCATGTTTCTCTTTGTTAGTTGGAGAAAATAACAGGCAACAAATTGATCACAGAATTATTCTATTCAAATTTATAAGGATCATATCTTGTCCTGAGAACATTGGTCTGGAGATCTAGAGTCTGCCAGGTGTAAGAATCAGGCAAGAGTTGAAAGTAAGGTTTGCATTCTGAGTTCTGAACCTTCCTCAGGACCACTCATTTTGAGTAGTCAGTAGTGGGTAGCAATGACAGTGAATGGTCCTGTTATACTCTTCTGTTTTAGATTATGTAGTAAACCCCAAGGCTATTCAAAAAAATTTGTCTGTTTGAACTCCGGTGTATGATACAAGATAAGCCTTTGCTCTTGACAAGAGAGAAAAAATAAATATATAACTGTCAGCACAAACAAGAAAGGAATATCATATCAAGAATGAAGAAAACAAGTGAAAGAGAAAAACTGTAAGGAGTTAGAACAGCTTACAACATGAGGGGTCCACACTTTTGATAATTGCATAAGCTCTTGGGCTTCCAAATAATAACTAAATTTTACTCATTCCTTTCAACTTTCTGTTGATTAGTATTTTCCCAAAAAAACAGTGATAGTAACTCATGTATCAAAGTCTTAAATCTTGCCATATTAGTGTGCAGTGTTTAACATTATATATTTGTTTAACTTTCTTTTTCTTGCTCTTCATAAATATTTTATTAGTTGAGAACTTTATGTAGGCATTTTCATTCCAGTTCTTTGCTTTTTTGATGGGGTGATGCACTGGGGATAAAACTCAGAGCTTCCCAAACGCTAAGCAAGCAGTTCACCACTTAACTTCAAATCTGATTAAATATATTTTCAAAGAAAATTCTATCAAATCAACTCTTTACCAAATATTACCTGTAGGCATTAGAGCTTTGATTTACCTATAACTAATTCACAAATAACCCAAGTTTTGCTTTTTTGTTGGCTGTCCCTTACTTCTGGCCTTATCTTACACTTGAAAAAATTTGTGTCAAAAATGTGTACAATTTTTCCATAAGGATGCATCTTGAACTTGAATATAAATGTACTGTGTGGTAAAGTTGCCCCCTAAAACCTAACATTAACTTTGAGGATGTTGTCGGAAATGGGCAGCCAGGCTTGCCAACCAGTAAAAGGAGAAAAGCGCAGGGAAGGAGTTTTGGATGATTACTTACTTAATCCAGGCAAAAACAGATCAGTGCCTATTTCCATTGTAAATTTCCTAAGACTAAATATGCAAGGTTCATATACTTTCTTTCAGACGCTTCTAGCTTTGAAACAGAATGAGGCTAAGAGCCACATTTTCAAAGGGCTGCCGACAAATAAATTAAGGTCGACTTCTCATTAGTCTGTGTCTATTTCTTCAGTTTATTAACAGTGTACATAAGGGGCTACATTCCACAAAGCAATATAAACTGCATTTTATCACAGGCTCATAATTTTGGAATTAGGGAATTTTGGCTCCGAAGCCTTAAAGCTGACAGATAGCTGTAGTAATTCCAAAAAGAATCTAAATTTATGTGTGTCTGAGCAGAACATCCAGCATTTACATTTTTCCACGACACACTCCCTATGTGGCAGATGAAGTGAAAAGTCAATTTTTAAGGGATGAGTATAAAATGTACAAGACATCTTTAGGATACCAAAATTATGAAGAGCAACTTCCGGTCACATAAAACCCATTTTATGAAGTATTCTTTCAATATGGAAAGAAACTCCTTCAGGAAACTCCTCCAGCTACTTAAACTGATCACACACACACACACTCACACAAACACACACACAGAGAGAGAGAGAGAGAGAGAGAGAGAGAGAGAGAGAGAGAGAGAGAGAGAGAGAGAACACAGAGATGTGTGTTGCAAAAAGGAACTCAGTAATAGGCATGTGCTGCATTTGACTGAACTGTTAAGAAAGATTACACTACTTTAAAATTGTACATGCTGATTTGTCAAAGAAACCAGATTTTCTAAATCAAAAAACAGCTAGAAATACATGCTAAGATAGGATCTACAAAATCATTTTTAATCTATTTTGAATGAAAAGACTAAAGTCTAAAAACTCACAGAAAACCTTATTCACTCCCTGAAGAGATCAGAACGATGATTCTAGGATGAATAAACAGGGGAAATAGCATGTTCTTTTTTATGCGGCAAACATATTCAAATCACCCATGGGCATAAACAGTCTTTTATTTTTCTGTTAATACCTCCTTCTAAATTCTGACATGTTTCTCCCATGATTCTCTTGTAGAAGTGATGTATGTAACATATGGACTTCCAGAAGTGTTTAGACAATGGCCACTTTGTCTGCTGTTGTTTAATACTATTTTTAGAAATTCTGGATAATCCGAAAAAGAAAAGGATATCACTATTACAAAGAAGATAAAATCATAAATATTTGCTAGAAGGTCAGAAAAGCTAAGACAAATTGGACTTAATAAACACTCAAGATTATTACTCATAATAAAAATGGGCAAGCAAAAGATTAGATTACAATATGACATTTTATCTAATATATCATTACATTATAACAAATTATTCTGCTGTAAATACTATCAGATAACCTCTCTCAGTGTTGAGGACATAAATTAGAACCATGTTTCTCAAAAGTAATTGGATCATATGTATTAGATATTTATATTTTGCATCCAATATTTTACTTTTTATCATTTTTCTAAGAAAATTGAATAATATAAAAGTGAAATAAGAGACACTTTTACATTCTCACACATGCGCATAGACACATCCAATATTCGTTAAAAGTACATATATAAGTATATATATGTTTGATCATACTTTTATACACTCTTGATAAACATGTTTTTAAAAGCCAAATGTTCTAAATAAGTAGGATGCACATATCACAGTCTTTCCTTTAAGGCTCAGGGATAATTGTGCAAGGGTGGGTAGGAAGATTTGAAGTGCCAGAAGTGATAGATGATTTCTAGGAAAACCTGTTCTCCAGACACAACAGCACATATGAACTCACAGTGATTGTAACAACATGCACCAGGCCTATTACAAAGAAGATAAAACCATAAATGTTTGCTAGAAGCAAGTTCAAGCCAGACAAAATCTCAGCATTGAGTCAGGGAGGAAAGCATGAAATCTCATCCCTAACTGAGGACCTATTGGCATTTAATAGCTTCTGGAAGAGGCAGAATCAGTTTTAATAACATGACCCTTGGTAGGTTGGCCATACTTTAGGGTCTGCTCCATTCCTGAGAGCATTCAGGCAACACAAACAGGACTTATTGAGAAAAAAATTAAAAATCTTAAAGTTGGGTGGTTAGGGAAGTAGGTGTAGGAAGTTTGGGAGGGTAAGTATAATTAAATCACAGTTTATAAAATCTTCCAAAAATTAATGAAAGAATTATTTTAAAAGAATATTCTAGAATACATAAATATTTTCTGATAAGATAGTAAGCTGGTGCTGGAGTCAGGCTTAATATGTAGCAATATTCATATCTTGATTCTAAAGTACTGATTCACAGGGTGGAGAGGTGGCTCAATAGGTAAAGCTTGCTACCCATGTGGAAAGACTAGAGTCTGGACTCCCAGAATCCATGTAAAGCTGGACACACTAGGGCACATCTCCATTCCCAGTGTTCCTATAGTTATATGGGGCTGGAGTCTGTGCACAGGCAGTGGTGAACAAGAGTCTGCTTTGTTTGAGATAGATGGTGAGAACTGAAACATAAGGCTGTCCTTTGACCTGCATAATCTCCAGATTTAGAAAATTGACTTTTCCCATCAAAGCCAAAAGAAATCTAGAAATTTAGAAAGAAAAGTGAATAGCAATCTTCTCTTTATATTCTTAAGTTCTTCCTAGCAGCAACTTCTTTCTTCCTCCCCTCTCCTTTCTTCCCCCTTCCCTCCCTCCTTCCCTCCCTCCTTCCCTCCCTCCTTCCCTCCCTTTTCCTCTTCCTTCCCTCTTTCTTTTGTTTTTGTTGTTGTTATTTTTTTGTTTTGCTTTTGTTTTTGTCAAGACAGGTTTTTTTTGTTTTTTTTTTTGTTTGTTTTGTTTTTTGTTTTTTTTTTTTTGTTTTTTTAATGTAACAACTCTGGCTGTCATGGAACTCACTCTGTAGACCAGGCTGTCCTCAAAATCACAGAGATCCACCTGCCTCTGCCTCCCAAGTGATGGGATTAAAGGTGTCCACCACCACCCCCACCACCACCACCACCATCACCACCGCTGGGCTCTTCCTGTAACTCTGAGTCTTCCTCACTCTATTACCTAATGATTAAAAAAGAAGATGTCCAGTTCTCTTGTTCCTTGTGAAGAAGAAAAAAATTACCAGTTTTGGACCTGGTAGTGTTAAGAATTAAGCTTCAATATGTCTAAGCGCAGATTTATAAAATGGTGTGCTATGACTACTCCTGTGTTAAAATTTGGAATCCAGACTTCCTATTTCCTGAAACTCAAAAAAAAATCATACACTTAGTTGCCTACTCTGTACATCTTAACATAACTGTTTATAGGTTTTTGGCTAAAATAGCAAATGTTAGTACATTTGGGCTTCGGTTTATTCACCAGTCTTTTCTTATCAGAATTCCAGAGCCTTGCCAGGTACATGGTAGGTACTTATTAGATGTTTGATAAGTGCATAAATATATAAATTATTTCTTTAAGGGCCTGTGGGCTCCTGAAATAGTCATAGACATTTTAATAAGACTGGAGATCATTAAAGGATGGGATTTCTGCAGTGCTTCGCAATTGTAGTCATTAGTCACTACATACTTTTAAGACACTGTAAAAGAATCCTTTATGCTGACCCAGCCCTTTACAATATACAAGTCCATTTCATAATATCAGTCTCTCAATAAACTATGATCATCTGCTAAAAATACTCTTCCAGTCATACCAGAGAAAATATTAATAGACTTCATTTATGGACACCTACTAGATGCCCATTACTGTAGCCATGCTCTATATGCATAATTACACTCAACTGGCAGTGTTGGAAGCCTTGGGTGAACACATATTCTTATAAGCTAGGTGCTTGTGTAAGTGTAAAGTTGTAATTATTTATGAGTTTGAAGAAGAGATGAGCTCAGAAGATGATATGATAGCACAGAGGAGGCGTTCCTAAGCCAAGATTTAGATGCCGATTCTGATTCCTAAATTTGAACCCTACCAAAAGAAGTGCCTCATAGAGAGCCAAGGGGGGGCTTCATTTAGGTTGGGGGTTTCTTCTCCTGATTGTGTCTAGGAGAAAGGTCTTGTTACTGTTAGTTTAAATTGTCAACTCAAGCACGAATAAGAGGCATACCTCTGGCTGTGTGTGTATATTTACAGAAAGCTTGAAACAAAGAGATGCTGTTTCCTGCATGTAGTTGGTACCATGCAAATTTATGGCATGTCAGACTAAATAAAAAGAAAAAGTAAGCTGAGCATCAGCATTCATCTGTCTGTGTATTATGACTGAAGACGTAAGGTGGCCAGCCACCTCATATGCCTGCAGCCATTCCCTTCTATCATGGACTGTATTCCTCAGAATATAAGTTGAGACAAACCCTCCTGAATTTACTTTGCTTAGGTATTTTGTCATGGTAATGAAAAAAGTAATGGGTGCATTATTTATTTCTGCCTTTAGAAAGGGAACACAGCTTTCACAGGAGCCTCTGTGTTCTCACCTGTAGCTCTGCTTACATCATACATTGGGCATTCAAGCAACCTGTTGATGTACATATAAGAAAGAACTGACAATTTTTATAAAGAGCTGCAAAACAATCCCCATTCGCTGTAATCAACCAACTGCTAAATACTCATGAAAAGCATTATACCTGCACTAGCTCATATTTATATCCCAGTTTTATGTGAGGGGAAAAAAGAAGCTTATGGTATTTTAAGAAACTTTTCAAGGCAAAAATACTCCAGGTTGAATTTTGTGATGTGAATAAAAACTGGCACACCAGTTGTGGAGACCTAGAGAACTTAAGCCAATGATCAGAGAATATAATCATAAATATAAAATATTTTATAATTCAAGATGTTAGACAGCATCCTACTGGAGAATGCATTATAAAAATACCCAGATATCTAGCTTTTTCTCCAAGTTATACTAGTTAATATATACTTGATTTCTGCTTTAATTGAGTACAGCTAGAAACTGACAAGTGTAGTGGGATTATGTTATGTTGCTGCTGTTTCCTGTCATTGTAAATATTAGTCCCGCCTATGGGTTTAATAAAAGCTGATTTGCCAAAGACAGACAGGAAGTATGGGTGGGGCTACCAGGCTAAAAAAACTTGGGAACATCTCAGAGCAGAGACAAACGCCAGACACAGATTCCAGGTAGAGCCGCCAGACAGTAGCCACACGGATGTGGCAGAGGCATGAGGAGACAGCAGCAGATGCAGAGAAAAGAATCTAAAATGATGCTCTGAGAAAAAGTATCAAGCCATATGACTGAACATGGGTTAGTTAGCTAGCAATATGGCTGGGCCCTAGGTCAGTCAGCATAAAAATAATACAAGTGTGTGTGTGTGTGTGTGTGATTATTTGAGGCAAAGCAGGGCTGAGAGTGGGACCAAACCTCTGGTTCAGGCCCAGAAAGTGCAGGCCAGGACCTATTACAACAGGCAGGTATTGTTTTCATAAACTAAGTTGTCATTGGGTAGCCCACAGCTTGCAAAAATAGGTTTTCAATGGGAATTAACATTGTCTGGGTTAATGTTATCCCTTGCTAACCATGTTTCCACTATGCTAATGTAATGCTTCACTTGCATTATATTTGTCAATGTTAAATATCACATCTTTGGTATAGCTATATTATCGGAGTAAATGTAATAGCAAACATGAAGTCAAAATTATCATATTTTGTCTCATTTCAATTGTTAACAACTGAAAAAGGAAAGTATTAGCCTATAATGCTAAGAGGAAACAGCTTTTGAGGGTCATATTCCAAAGCCAGTATCAGAGAGAGAATTCCTGCACAGGTTGAACTGTGACCAAAGTCTACTTTTAACTCTGCCTTTACCTTCTGCATTCTTCAGAATGGCTCTGCAGGTTGGAAACATAAACTTTCTCTCCCAAGGCAATCATAGCTTCATATGAGCTTTCTAAGTAAGTAGTCTCAATAGGGTTGTATGACTTCATATTTTTTAATAGAACACCCTCCCTTGAAAGAGGCCTCAGGAACAGTATGTGCCTGAGTTTGGGAGCAAGTTAACTTAGCTTTTTTTTCTTTTTTGAGTTCTGCGTGACTTTGGCCAAGTTACACAATTTCTTATTTTTTTAAGAGCATAATCACACAGCATTTATATCCTAATTAGTTGGCAATAATAACTTAGATACAATACCTTGAAAAAGCATAGAAAATATATACAGTAACAAAATTGATCTCAACTTTGTGACTATATACACATTTTTTATACAATATACAAAAATCCAATCCAATGTAAATTAATTAATACTAGCAATTTCTTTTTAAAAGTAGATTTAATAATCAATCTTTATTTCCTCTCATATCTGTATCCTTTTTTTTCTTTTTTTTAAATCAAAACCCTGAATCTAATTGTTCATCTTTTTTTTTTTTTCTAAATGGTTTTTCTCTTTATTCTCTCAGGTTGAATCCAAATCCCTTTGTTGTTGTTGTTATTGTTGTTGTTCTTCTTCTTCTTCTTTTTCTTCCTCTTTTTCTTTATTTTTAAGGACTTTATTTTCTATAAAAATAAAATAAAATAGAGTGACAAGAAAAAAAGAAATAGGTAACATTGTCATTGTGTAGAATGAATAGTGTTGAGATCAAATGAACAGCAGAAGACTATATTAACTATAATTTTGAATAAGGGTTTAATCTGTCTTGTTGACTTTCTCAAAGAACCAACTCTTTGATTCACTGATTCTTTGTATTGTTCTCTTTGTTTCAATTGTGTTGATTTCTGCTCTAAGTTTGATTATTTCCTGCCGTCTACTTCTTCTAGATGAGTTTGCTTCTAATTGTTCTAAGGCTTTCAGCTGAGCTGTTAGGTCTCTAGTGTGGGATTTCTCTAGGTTTTTCATATAGGCATCTAGTGCTATGAATTTTCCTCTTAAGACTGCATTCATTTGTGCCCCACAAGTTTGGGTATGTTGTGGATTCATTTTTGTTAAGTTCTAGGAAGTCTTTTATTTCTCTCTTAATTTCTTTTTTGACCCAGAGTTGGTTCAGTTGAGTGATATTTAGTTTCCATGAGTTGGTAGGCTTTCTGTGATTTTTGATGTTGTTGAACTCTAACTTTAGGCCCTGGTGTTCTGATATGAAACAAGGGGTTATTTCCATTTTTCGTATCTATTGATATTTGCTTTATGAGCAATTATGTGGTCAAGTTCCATGGGGTGCTGAGAAATATGTATATTCCTTTATGTTAGGGTGGAAGCTCCTGTAAATATCTATTATATCCATTTGCATTATAACCTCTGTTAGACTCCTTATTTCTCTGTTGAGTCTCTGTCTGATTGACCTATCCAAGAGTCAAAGTGGGGTATTGAAGTCTGCCAATATTAGTCTGCCATTTGATGTGGGGTTTAAGCTTTAGTAGTGTTTCTTTAACATAGAAAATTGCCTTTATATTAGGAGCATAAATATTCAGAGTTGAGATCTCATCTTGATCAATTTTTTTCTGAGATGAATAAGTAATGTCCATCCTGGTCTATTTTGATTGAATTTAGTTTGAAGTCTACTTTGTTAGATAGTAGGATGGTAACACCAGATTGTTTCTTGGGGTCATTTGATTGGAAAATCTTTTCCCAACCCTTTACTCTGAGACTGTGTGTGTCTTTGAAGTTGAGATGTGTTTCTTGTATGCAACAGAAGAATGACTTCTGTTTTTGTAGCCATTGTGTTAGGGTGTTTCTTTTTATAGGTGAACTGAATCCATTTATATTAAGGAATCTTAGTGACCACTAATTGTTATTTCCTGTTATTTTTGGTGGTAGCTTGTATGTATTTCCTTTCTTTGGGCTTTTCTTCTGTGAAATTATCAATTGTTTGTGGTTTCATGGATGTATCTGGGTTACTTAGGTTGGAGTTTTCCCTTTAGTGCTTTCTATAGGGGCAGATTTGTCAATAGTTATTTTTAAATCTGATTTTGTCATAAAATATCTTGCTACTCCATCTATGGAGATTTATAGTTTTGCTGAGTATAGTAGTCTGGGTTGGCAGCCAGATTCTTTTAGTGTCTGTATAACTTTTGACCAGTACCTTCTTGCTTTCATCTTTTCAGTTGAATAATCAGGAGTTATTCTGATGAGTCTGCTTTCATAGGTAAGTTGGCCCTTTTTTTTGCATCTCTTAAAATTTTTTCTTTGTTCTGTATGTTTTGTAGCTTGATTATTAAGTGGCGAGCAGACTTGGGGGGGTCTAATCTATTTGGTGTTCTGTAAGCTCCTTGTATCTTTATAGACATTTCCTTCTTTAGGATGGAAAAGTTTTCTTCTATGATTTTTATTGAATACATTATCTGTGCCTTTGAGCTGGTATTCTTCTCCTTCTTCTATTCCTATTATTCTCAGGTTAGGACTCTTCATGGTGTCCAAGATTTCCTGAACATTTTGTGTTATGACTCTTTTGGTTTTGTGTTTTCTTTGACTGATGTATCTATTTCTGCTACTGAGTCTTCCACTCCTGAGATCCTCTCTTCCATCTCTTAGATTCTGTTGGTTATGCTTGTATCTGTAGTTCCAGCTCTTTTCTTCAAATTTTCTATTTCCACCTTTGTCTCATTTTGGTCCTTTTTTTATTGCTTCTATTTCAGTTTTTAGTTCCTGAAATGTTTCTTTCATTTGTTGGGTTTTTTTTTTCTTGGTTTTCTTTCAAGGATTTTTCATCTCTTCCAATTTTTTGTTTGTATTTTCTTCTATTTCTTCAAGGGAATTTTTTATATCCTCTTTTAAGGCTTCTATAATCTTCATAAAGGTGTTTTTAATGTTGTTTTTTTTCTGTTTCCTCTTCATTGCTCTGTTTAGGTCTTCGTGTTATAGAACCACTTGATTTTTCTCATGCCTTGTTTTTCTTATATATGTATTCATGCTCTGGCATCTGCTCATTGCTTCCTTGGGTCACTTTTAGACAGCTCTTAGTCAGATCTTAGTCAGTTTTGGCTAGAGTGGTCGTGTGTCTCCTGTCTGCTCTGGACACGGGTCTGCACAATGTCTTACTCTGGTCTGGACACAGGGACCATGAGGTTCAATGATGTCTGTCTGTGATGACATAGCTTGCCTTGCAGGCAGGGCCTGGCCGTGGGAAATCTCTCCTGCTATGTGTCTCTAGGAATCACTGGGGAAGGTCTCTCCCAGCTTTATTCTAGGGCCGGACTGCATGTGAGGTCAGAGCCAGCACCGTGTCTACGGCCCCAAAGAATAAGTCTCTGGGAGGCCCAGGAGCTGGAATCCGTTCACCTCTCACTCTCCTCTGGACATGGCATCTGCACACAATGTCTTAAAAAAAAATCTCAAGTGCATGGCAATAAATTGCACCTACCCTCTAGATGGTAGGGTAGTAAGGTTTTATTGAGCTAAATTGGAGGGAAGGAACATTTTCTGTCAATCTTTAAGTAAATGTTCTCCAACCAGAGCCATCATGAATTACTGTGACTAATATCATAGACCCTCTTCAGTGGTGCGTCTACTTTTTAAATAAGAAAAGTGACAATGCCAGTGACAAATACTGATGTCTTGTTGAACTAAGTCCAGCAGGATGGGATATACACATTCCCTTGAATCACTGGCAAGAGATACATGGAAAATTGAGAGTGGATGGGTGATACACAATCAAAGTTCTTCTGACACTTAATGCATGCCTGGAAGTAAATTGCAAATCTTTTCAAGACTCTACACATATATCAAGAACTGAAACAGGTATCCTTATTTCATGTAAAATTCACCATTTTTTTGCTATAGATATTTGTCTCGATACATACATATTGGGCCTTTTTTTTTTTTTTTGAAGAACTCACTTTAGACAGGATTTTAATACAAACATTCCATAACAATTTTTGAAATTCAAATACAAATGGCATTTATATGACTTCATCTAACCATCAGTTTTTGATCTATAGTCTGCCTAACTGCCAGAAGTATTTGACATGACTATGGCTCCTTCCTCTGGGTTTCCAGAAGAATTTGCTACTTCTCTTAAAGAATGGACCACAGTTATTTCAGTATGTTAGATGATCTGCTTTGCATTTGTCAAAGCAGGTCACAGGAACATCTAATATTCAAAGGGAGACGAATAGACTGCATGGCGTATCTGAATAGGAAGCCAAACTGTTGGCTGACATCTTTGAACACTGTATCACAGATGAAAAGAACAAAACAAAACACAGTGGAGCTAACCAGCTTAATGGAAACAGGTGGCAGAGATCTGTGTCTCATTTGAAAGAATTATCAGTTAGCTCATGTTCAGTATTCTACTCAAATTATCATCTTTTATTTAAACCGTGACAACTCCTGCTCTATCTTCTTCAGTGATAACAAAAATCTGAGGTTTTTAAAGTTCAAATAACATTTTTATACCAGTCAGGATCACTTATGACTACTGTTAATACAACTCAGAGATAAGAGTTCTTGTGTATTTGCTGATTTCTTGGGCTTTCCCATCAGGTTTAAGGTTACTTGGTCAGACTCAAATTACCACATTAATATGCAGAAATATAGACATATGGTTGTGGTAGGGATAACTATTTCTCACAGTCCCACTGTTTCTTATGATGTCACAGCCATTGTCTGTTTCAATTATGTTTCAAGGACAGAGCTGATACCTGTATTCCATGAACTACAAATGATACTTCAAAGTAAGCTTATCTCCCAGATACTATTGTTTAGTAAAAAATAAGTTATATTGTTTTTTAATTAGTAAACTTATAGTGTTTGCTTCATTCAAAAGAGAGAATTCAAATATATATATATACATTAAAATATTTTTACATAAAATTGATTAGTAAATTATATTTGTTGTTTAATCCTGACATGAGGATCCACATTCAATAAATTAGTCACTTAGATAGTTTGTGGTCAAATTAGTTCTTTATAATTTCTAAGAGAAATAAAGTTTCTGCATTCTCAAAACATCAACTAAAATCTTTAAAAATCTGAGTTGGAAAACTTCATATAATGACTGAAAAATAAATACTTTAGGTTCTGGAGCTCTTATGATATATGTGAAAATTACTAGATGCTGCCTTCACAGTGTAAAATGTCATAGACTATTCACAAAACTGGTAGGCTGATTTTCAAATAAAATTTAATTTACAAAGATAGCCAGTGGTCCAGATATGACCTACAGGTTTCGGTTTCTCTGTCTTAATTCAGAAAGACAAATATTAAAATACTAAGTGTAGGTTAAAATAATCACTCAGAAGCTTAATATTAATTACAAATAGTTTGGTCTATGGCTCAGGCTTCTTACTTGATAGCCCTTACATCTCAAATTAAGCCATTTATATCTCTTCAGAGTTGGAGATCTCTACTCTAAAGGTTGTAGTCTCCAAAACACATACTTTCTATTTGCCAAACAATATACAAAAATATTTATTTCACCATTGTTGTGGTATTGGTGGGGTTGAAGTAGCAAGCATTACCAAAATAAACTAATAAAACAGGATGAAATATACGAAATACCAAAATAGCAAATCATACAGAAATATTGTATATTTTTACAATTCATTTCACCCATGTTCTTGATTTTGAAGAGACCATTCAAGGCACTACTCAATTTTTATGACATTAAGTCATTTGAAATGGAGATTTCTAAATGCTTAATGTTGCACCCATAGGGCTGTCATAGTGGGACATCAACCAACAGAGACTGAATGACGCAGAGAAGCATCCATAGAATTATACACTTAAAAACATGATTCTAACACTGTTTTGATGCTATTTTGAAGTTCTGCCTGTGACCTGATTGTCACATTTTGCCTTTAGATACTCAGAATTTCTGAATTCAAATTCAACATCATTTTTCCCAAGTATGGTATCATCATAATAGCTGAAAATGAAAATGATTCCAAAAATAGCTTCAAGTTAATTGTGCAGGTGAGAAAATACACCCACCCACACATCAACTAAGTAGTGCCAAATTGTCTGAGTCAAAAAATAATCTGGAAAAAGAGCAACGAAGTTCTAAATTGAAAAGAAAAAGAAAAACATGCCACAATATGTTTATAGTAATGTTTACTATTAACAGGCTCCTTTCAAATGCTCTGTAGGACACAGGCACTGACAAAAAAAAATCCTCCAGAAAATTATGTCCTATAGTATATAAAGAACAAAATCATTTGTACTCTTTTCCATCCAACAGATTATAGCTTTCTTCTTCCATAAATGGCATCCAGTGTTCAGGGCTTAACTTTGTCTTGTATCTCCTTCTACACTGTGACAATATCTGCTTAAATCTTTTTAAGAGTTGCAAAGTTATGCTTTTTAAAAAGAACTCTTTTGGCTGATCTCAGGGGACCAACTTCTGGCCAAGAGTCAGATAAAGTCCCTCTTGTCTCTTCTCCTTGCCATGTCCCCCTACTTACTTCCAGAAATTCTATAATATGTAATGATTTAGAATTAATATCTCAATTCCCCAGATCTTTTAATGAATTCACTTACACGTGGGGATGTGCGCAAGGCATCTGTTCATGAATAGTAGAATGATGACCAAGTCCTGATGGGGAAGGCACACTGCCATCTTTCCCTGAAATACATCCCAACTGAGAAATCAATTGCCTCATGCCTGGGTTTTCTTGTATGTCATTTCTCCCCCATTAAAGACAAAAGTCTTCTGGATGATTTCTTCTAAGCCATTTACCTTTATGCTGCTATATCTGTTACATGACAAAAGAAATGACCTATCAGGTGAAACTCACCTGTGTGTCCCTTCAGATATCTACACTTGAACATTCTATATTAAAAAAATAGCATTTAATTCAATAGTTAGCTATCTCAGCTCCAAATTTCAGAAATCACTTTTTAATTACATTATGCATAAACAATAACTCCTGTGCTTCTGTCAGCCAAAATACATGAGAAGAACCATGTTCTAATTCTGACAGTACCCCTGATTAGAAGAGTTGGCAACATAGTGCTATATACAGTAATTCATTTACTCATTCATTTAATCATTTGTCTCTCACTTATGAAATAATCTTTGTTAAACCTTAAACATATTTCATTTTGTATATTTAAATACTTATAGATTCTTCACAAATACCAGATAGTTGTGGATATCACAAATAAATATCCACAACTGTTCATATATATACCCCATGGAATAATACCTGTCATTGGCTCAACTTTGCTTTTAAATTCAGAGAACCAGGCAGGACTGCTGATTTTGAGATGGATGCTGGGCAGGGACCTTGACAACCAGAGGAGCTTCTGCCACTATATATCTGGCTTGGGTTGACATTGATGACCTGACAGCAGAAGGCTGAGCATTCATTAGTGTTTTCCAGACTGCACCAAGCCTTTTGCCAACAGTTTTGTGCGAACCTACTTCCTACTGGGAGGTGCAAAAAGCTAGTGTGATGGCCTACTGAGTGTTCTGAACTTACACTTGTGGCTGAACATGTGTGGGGTGGGTGATTTTTCGAAAGCTTTTCTCATTTGTCATGGGTGTTGACCTGTGTCTTCAAATTTCAGGAGAGAGAATGTTATTGGAAAGAGATTACTAATCTTCTTTAAGCATCATTTGACAGTCACTCACACTCATTTCTGTGACAACTAGCCAGGACATGTTAAGTGAGGAAAGATTTACTTTAGCTCGCAGTTTCAGAGCGTTCTTTGACCATCATGGCAGGGCAGGATTAATGGCTTTGGAAGCAGATAGCAATAGTATTTCAGGAAGCATACAGTACCAGATCCTGGCTATTACAGATACTTCAAAGGACCAGACCACCTCCTCCTCCTCTTCCTCTTCCTCCTTCTTTTTCCCCCCAGTTAAGTACAACTCCTAAAGGTTCTACAACTTCCCAAACAACACCACTGTCTGGGAAATGATTTAAAACCTAAGTTTGTGGTGGAACATTCCAGATACAAACCAAAACAGCCGCCATTCACAGGATTTAAAAATAAAATATGAACTCTAACACAATATACATTTAAAAGAACACATTTGTCATTCAAAATCACTTAAAAGTAAGTTATAAGCATGAAGAAACAGGAAGTACATAGATACTGCAATCCCTTGGGGAACTAGAAGAGATTCTTTGACATCTCTCAACAAGCATGTCATGGTGTTAGTCACAATTTTCACTACTGACAGACCACTGTGGTAAAATCCCAATTGAATTCATCATAGGCTGTCTTAGACTCCATGGTAGATGTGATTAATTGGGAGTCTCCCTCCTTCACTCCATAGTGCCTCGAAGAGTATTACACACACTCTGATATTTACATGAATGAATGAATGAATGAATGAATGGGATAAGTTCAATCTCATAATGAGCTTAGATATTTTGACCAGCATCACCACCATCTATCCACAGCTACAATAATTAAATGCTCACAGATCAATGACTATGTCCAGCTTAGGCTTCTGTCTGTGGTCATCAGCATATTTCTAATGATAATGGGCAAATATTGACAGTGGTGACCACCTCTCTCATGGCAGGCCTTTTGCTTGGTCATAAGAACATTTTTTGTGTTAATCTTCACAAAAAATTAACAATATGACTATTAGTACCATTATTTTTAAAGAAATTCATTCCCCAATTGACTTATAAAATGAATTGTCCTAAAGGGGGCAAGTTAACTGGTATCTGGATTCTCAAACTCCAGTGCCCAGTTCTTCTTTTGTAGCACCTGCCTTACATAGGATGTCTATTGCTGTGACAAAAGACCACTGCCAAATTTACCTTAGATTTTATACATCCACCATTTAGGGAAATCAGGCAACATGTCTAATATGGAACCTGGAGGCAGGTTCTGATGAAGATCCATGAAGGGTTGTGGTTTACTGGTTTGCTTCTTCGTGGCTTGCTCAGCCTGGTTTCTTATAGAACCTATGACCACCAGGCCAGGGATGGTACCACCCACAGTGGGACAGAAGTTCTCCCTTTAATATCTAAGAAGAAATTGGACCACAGACTTGCTTTCAAGTCAATCAAGTGGGGCAGTTGTTATAAAAGTAGCCAACACACTACTTACCAATTCAAGTGCACAGACAGATCCTTTCCTAGCAAAAAATAAATACACACCACCTTGAAGATGTCTACCACTTTGGGTACCTTCTTTTCCTGATGCATAGACTGCATCTTTCAATATATTAGCCACTAGCCACATGCAGCTATTATGATAAAATAAAATTCAATAAAATTTATGCTGTCACTTATGTTAACATTTCAGAAATACTTAATTATCATATGCAGTTAATGAGCTTCTCATGAGGCAGAAAACACAAATATAGGACTTTGCCATCATTACAGAAAACTGCATTGGACATCCTTTGACAAAAAAGAACAATATTCATTTTCTGGCACTTAGAAACTCTGTGCTCTGCCACCTTTACATAGCATAAGGGGAAAAAACTGCAACCAGCTTGCTTTGTATTTGGGCAGGAAAGGCTTCTCATTTAAACTGTTGACTAAAATGTGCTCTGTTGTTTATCATTGCTGTTAGACCCCAGTGTCAAAGACACACAGGCTTTTATTTGCCTGGAAATGGGTTTTCAATAATCTGTGTCTTGAGCCTCTTCTTTACTGTTTACTTCCAAAGATGTCGTGGCAGTGTGGGGATTGGTTTTATGTACAGAGGGAAGCAAAATTCTCTAATCCTCTTAGAGTTCAAAACCAAAACACCTTCACTGAAGGTCTGGTCTCCAGTCATCAGACTAACCCACATAACCTCATAGATTCCAGAGCAATGCAAACCAAGGGGTTCTACATTGCAACAAATATACAGGATTGTAACCAGGTTTTGATGCTGTCCCATTATTTGGTTTTCTTTCATTTTTTAACGGGAGATTTTCAAAGGTGCATTGGCTAGATCATTTCCATTTCCCATTAAAAAAAGAAATTCCAATGTATTTTATTAAAAATTTTCATCATGCATATTATACTCCAATTTCTATTTTTTCACTGAAAAGGATTGATTAAATCAGCAGGTAGCAACTGAATCGTGTTTAAGACTCAGTGTGACTGGAGTAGATTATTTTTTTCTAATGTTTTTTAAATATCCTGAGAAAGGCTGGCAGCTCCTGTATTTAGTGGTACTCAAAAGTGACATTGTAACCAGTGGTTTTGTTGGTCATTTCATTCCCATGAAGGACTTGTAGAGTAAAAAACAATTCAAATTATTTTTGCTTAATAAAAATTAACAGTTAACATTGCTGTAAGAGAAACAAATTGTCAGGGATGATGACCCTGAGTGTGAGGCATATTTGACTGCTCTGTTGTTGTGCACATTTTATAGACTTGATGTAACTTGCAGCAAAGTTAAAATAATAGGACTTTAGTAGTAATAATGCCTTACCTATCTGGAGTGCTTTTCATCTACCGTTAGCCTGAGGTGTTTTACATACGATATGCAGATGCTGTTTCAACTTCCCCTGAATCTCAGCTAGCTTTAGGGTGGAACCAGTCTCATCTCGGCCAGCAATATTACACAACAGTTTTCGGGAAGAAAGATGAAAAATAATTTCTTCTGTTGAAACTCCAGGAGGAATTTCTGAGTGGGAAGAATGTAATTTCCAAGTTAGAATTGGCATTGACACCAGGACTTAACACCCCAAAGCATACCGAAAGTGGGCGTGGACACCTTAAAGAACATGAAGTATCACAATTATGGTTTGAGTTCCAAAATGGTTAATTATAGCATTTACAAAAAATGAAAGCTATTTCCCAATATGACTCCTGGCTTTTACGTTTTCAGCTTAAGAGTATCATATCCCCCTTTTCATTTTTAAGAAAACTCTTTATGAAATATATACCTATACTCTTAACCGGTGGTTAAGCAAATGAAAAATACGTGTACTCTTCTTCTAGGCATGGATGACTGAAACACACACACACACACACTTTTATAAAGAATTATTAATTCTTTTACATAATTATTATTAAAAATTCATGATTTTTCAAAGAAATAAAAACTATGGAAAGGGTAGGGAAAATCTCACTAACAATGTAGTTAACACTTGGGATCCCTCACTGCCACCCTGCCACAGAAGGTATTTATAAGGAGAATTTAAGTAGAAGAGCAGAAGCATGGATAAATTGGGAAGGGGTGGGGTCAAACCTGGAAAGGTTCAATAGAGCAAATTTTATTTATTTAAAAGAACAAACCAATCAACAGGAAAAAAAAACCCTATCTTTCACCAGAAAACAGCTAGAAATGCTTGCAGAGAAAAGAGATCCAGGGGAACACACTACAAACCAATAGCTCGACATACATATTTCTGAATACCCTTAGGGAATTTTTAAAAACTGGTCCAAGTGCAAATTAGAGAGGAAAATGAAATAAAATTTAAGTTATGAATCTCAGTATTTCAACCCACCTTTAACCTGTGATGTAATCTTTATGACATAATCCCCCAAGTCCCCAAGCATTCATTTTAAGTAAAATTATTATGTAAGTATCAACCAACTTACTCATATTAAGTTGACTCTTGAACAACCATCCTTTTGAAAATGCTCTAATAAAAATGCTTAAAGGATCATCAAAGTAAAGCCATGGATCATTAAGGTTTTGCTGCAATGTTCTACCAGATTATTCCAGTGTTCTTTGATATGTCAGTTTATTATGTTGGGGTATACCAATAGAGACTTCCTGTTGTTGACAGCCAGAAATATCTTGATATTGCAACAAGCCTTGAGGCAAATGTAGTACCTGTTGAGAACACTGATGTAACCTAAGAGTGTTAATGGATCATCTTCTACAAGCTAGACAAAGGATGTGTGTTTGGGTCAAATTGTAAACAGGAATCTCAGAAACAAAAAACAAAATTCTTAAGATTAGGAGATAATGAACCCTCTATGGTGACATATACTTCTAATGCCATGACTTAGGAGGTGAGGTAGAAGGATTCTAAATAGAGGTCCGACTTGGATTGGTGGCAGAGGTGGTGATGGTGGGGGAGGGGGACAGAGAAAGAAGGAGGGAAGAAGGGAGGGAGGGATGGAGGAAATTAGCAAGGAGAGATTGAGGAAATATTGATACAAAAGAAAAAAAAAGAAATATCAAATTGAATGTTAAAATTTCTAATTTGCTGTTTATTTTTTAGGGTTTCCAAGAATATATAAAATAAACCCATAGACACCTATTGTTCTCACCACAGATGACTTATTCATGTGTAACTTTTAAAAGAAATCTAAATGTCATGATGGTTCATCCATGAATATCCACTGTAACATTTTAAATAGAGGACACAATGAAGATTTTGATCCATTTAGAGGATTTTTGTTCTGAAGATCTTTTGGAATTTTCCTTATCTATGGATATTGGATGGACTTCTACCATACATTATATTCCTGTTTAGTGTTACTTCCCCATTCTGTGCTTAAGAGTGTCCATTTCAAAGGACAATGCTTTCTGAACATTTTCTTATGTTGGATTCGATCTGAAAGCCTTTTCCCCAAAATGTCTTGTCACATTCACCAAATAAAAATGCAAGATGGGCCCAGAAGATGGTTCTAGATTTAAAATCACTAACTGAGCAAACCTGATGACTTGAGTCTGACTTCTGGGACCCATGTAAAAGAATGAATGTGGAGACAAGCATCCATAACACCAGTACTCCAGCCCAAGATTGGAGGCAGAGATATGGGGGACTGGCAAGAAGCTCACTGTTGGCCACCCAACTTGGAACAAGTTGTGTAACAATACAAATAACAGGGGGATCCATCTTCAAGAGAGTAGATGATGAAAATTTATTCCAAGAAGTTGTCATCTAACTTCAAAGTATATGTAGTGGCATGTATATTCCCACATGTGCAGGTAGGTATGAATGTAGGCAGGCATCATTATCATCAATATAAGATGTCCAATTAAAGTTGTATTCCAGACAAAGAATGAATTTCTTCATGTAGTCACGTCCCTTGCAATAGTTAGGACATACATATCCCCCAAAAATACAATGCTCATTTAACAAATATATCCCACATATCATTTTGTATTTATATATAAGATGAGCCATCACCCCCAGACTGGTTATACATCTATGGATTCAAGCAATCCAGGATCAGTAACATTAGAAAAAGCACTGAATTTGTGCTGTACACAAACACACTATTATTATTAGTTATTAGCCTCTGATCAGTACAGTATATGAAATATTGCCATGGTATTTAGATCTTACTAAATTAATTAATCTTTAATAATTATTTAATAATTAATTAAATAAACTTTAATATGTAAGATTAAACTAGCTATAATTTGAAGCATATGGAAGAAAAGAGCTTGCAACATTTTAAATGAGAGGCTTTTAAGTATTTGTACATGTTGACACCAACAAGGGACCTGAAACCAAACTTCTGGGGATAGCAAGATACAACCAATAGATTTTCTCAATTTTCTCTTGCATATCATTGAAAGAATCTATTATTACATGCTAACTATTTATGGTTTTCTCTGAAATAATGTTAATGTCATGAAGAAAATCTTATGTCTATTGTATTTTATTGCTGGTGTTGATGGACTTCAAGGTATTGCCTTTAAAATAGAATTTCTAGATTAGAGATAAATGTATGTTTCTGATAGAGTTTTCTTGTGCTTGTTTCTCAATGATGTCATTCACTAGTCATTATATACATTATTATATATTAAGAATACATTGCTTTGTTTTGTTTCTAATGTATTACATATTTAAAGTTATAACTATTTTTTGTTATATTATATTTTGAATTCTAAAAAATGAGAAACTCTTCACAAAACTGACCATATAGCTCAATCAAAGAAAGTAGAGGCTATTGTGGGAATAGAAACATGAACACACAGGAAATATTGTTTTTAAAACCAAAACAGTGTGGCTGACACAATATCCTAAAAACATTTGTCAGCAGATACAAGAAATTTTCAAAATATGTGTTTGTTCACTTTCTTCCTATATATCCACTTTTGAAAGAAAATAATCTGAGATGTAGATGATTTATAAACAAAGTGTAAATGACCCAAAATTTCAACACAGAAGTAAAATATTCTGTGTTCATAACAATAAATGTATATTGTAGTAATTCAAATATATACTCCCTATCAAAATAGTAACCATCTTGAAAAATACTCTGTGATATGTTAGTGCTCAATTCATGTTTTCAATTATACCATGAACCCTACATTACATCTGTGTGTATATGTCACATGAAAAATTATTAGAATGGAATTTAATATCCTACATTTTACAAAGCAATATTGTTGTGTAGTACAATTAAAATCTACCTTGGAGGGAAATTTGTTCAGACACAGGATGTCTAAGAGTAAGTGAAACAATGGGAGGTTCTAGGGAGGTGGAACATTCCATACTATAGAAAGTTCATTAACTTCAAAAGTAAACAATGTAATTGCTGCTGCAATTGACCAGATTCATTATGTCCCTCCTTCCTCAAACTAAAAGTGAAGACTGCATACAGAGAGACTCCCAAACTGCACTGCTTGGAAGAATGAAGAACAACCAAACTGCCTGTAAGAAGAGGCTCAAACTAACTGTACTACCTGAAAGAACACTGTAGGTTGTGCACTTATACTCCAGAATCCAGCTTTCTTGAGTTTTCACCCATGATGGAATGGGCAATGGTGATGTAGCTATCACCTTTAATTTCTAGTGCTCTCAATGACCCTTCCTCCACATTTCTATAAATAACCCCAGTAAAACCTATTGGGTCATCAAGTTGGCCTTTGATGCTATCTGTCCTTTATTCTATTATTGGTTATGATTTTTGGAGTGAGTGAATATTTGTTCATGTTTTCCCAGTAGTAGTAGCACATGAGACTATAACATCAATGTGTTTCCACTTTATGACAGGCATGATGTTTGTTATCTTTTGCCCGTCCTCCTTCACAAGCCTCTTTAGCTACAGTTTTTAATCCTTCTTCACTGGCAGCCACAGGTATATTACTTCTCTGTAAATTTATATATGGGAAACATTTCTTCCATTGTGGGGTTTTATGTAAGCATAATTATTTTGCAGGCATTTTTTTAGAGCTGTTAATAGCAGCATTATTTGTAATAGCAAGAACCTGGAAACAACCTAGATGCCCCTCAACTGAAGAATGGATTAACAAACTGTGGTACATCTACACAATGTAATACTACTCAGCAGTAAGAAAAAATTATATCCTAAAATTTGCAGGCAAATGGATAGATTTGCAGAATATTCTCCTGAGCGAGGTGTCTCAAACCCAAAAAGTTAAGAGGGAATGTACTCACTCATTAGTGGACTCTAAACAAAAAAGCAAAAAGCAAGGCATGTCCAAGCTGCAAACCACAACCCCTGATCTGAGGGGTTTGGATCTGAAACACCTTGGAGAGCCACCTTGGATCCCACTCCCTCTAGAGGAACACCTGATTCAGTCTTGATGTTGGGGTGAGGAAACTGCTATGAACATAGTTGAGCTAATGCCTTTGGAGTGCAAATGTGCATCTTTAGGGTATATACCCAGAAGTGGTATTGCTGAATCCTTGGGGAGATTGATTCCCAGTTTTCTGAGAAACTACCATACTGCATTCCAGAGTTGCTGAACAAGCTTACACTCCCACTAACAATGGAGGAGTGTTCCCATTGCTCCACAACATCTCTGGCATAGGCTGTCATCTGTGACTTTTATCTTAGCCAATCTGACAGGTGTCAGGTGGTATCTCAAAGTTGTTTTGATTTGCCTTTCTCTGATGGCTAAAGCAGTTGATCACTTTTTTAAGTGCCTTTGAGCCATTTGTAATTCTTCTGCTGAGAATTCCCTTTTTAGTTCTGAACCCCATTTTTTGATTGCACTATTTAAGGTTTTGGGCTCTAGTTTCTTGAGTTCTTTATATATTTTAGAGATTAGTCACCTATAAATTGTAGGGTTGGTGAAAATCTTTTCCCATTCTGTAGGCTGTCGCTTTGTCCTATTGACAGTGTCCTTGGATTTACAGAAGCTTCTCAGTTTCATGAGGTCCCATGTATTGATTTTTGTTCTTAGTGTCTATGCCACTGGTATTATATTTAGGAAGTCATCACCTGTGCCTCTTGCTCAGAATAGACAGGAGACACACAAGCCTTCTTGCCACAACTGACTAAGAGCTACCTAATCGTGAATTACTGAAGCCATGGGCAGACACCAGTGTAAAAATACATATAACAATATAAAGAACAAGAAGGCAACACCAGAAGAAGCTGATGGTTCTACAACTACAAGACCTGAACAGAGCAATGAAGAGGAAACAGAAGGAAACAACACCAAAAACACTTTTTCAAAGATTATTGAAGCCTTCAAAGAGGATATAAAAAATTCCCTTGAAGAAATAGAAGAAAATACAAACAAAAAATTGGAAGAGATGAAAAATCCTTGAAAGAAAACCAAGAAAAAATCCAAAAAATGAAAGAAACATTTCAGGAATTAAAAACTGAAATAGAAGCAATAAAAAAGGACCAAAACAAGGCAAAGGTGGAAATAGAAAATTTGAAGAAAAGAGCTGGAACTACAGATGCATGCATAACCAACAGAATCTAAGAGATGGAAGAGAGAATCTCAAGAGTGGAAGACTCAGTAGCAGAAATAGGTACATCAGTCAAAGAAAATACTAAAACCAAAAGAGCCATAACACAAAATGTTCAGGAAATCTCAGACACCATGAAGAGATCTAACCTGAGAATAATAGGAATAGAAGAAGAAGAAGAATACCAGCTCAAAGAATACCATTCTCAAAGAATACAGATAATGTATTCAATAAAATCATAGAAGAAAACTTTCCTAACTTACAGAAGGAAATGCCTATAAAGATACAAGAAACTTACAGAACACCAATTAGATATGATCCCCCAAAAAGTTCTGCTTGTCACATAATAGTCAAGACACACAACATACAGAACAAAGATTTTAAGAGCTGCAAAAGAAAAGGGCCAACTTACTTATAAAGGCAGACCCATCAGAATAACACCTGACTATTCAATGGAAATGGTGAAAGCAAGAAGGGCTTGGTCAGATGTTATACAAATACTAAAAGAGCATGGCTGCCAACATAGACTACTATACCCAGCAAAATTATCAATCTCCATAGATGGAGTAAACAAGATATTTAATGACAAAGTCAGACTGAAACAATACCTATCTACCAATCCTGCCCTCCAGAAAGCATTAGAGGGAAAATTCCAACCTCCCAGATACACCTATAAAACCACAAACAATAAATAAGCCCACAGAAGAAAAGCCCAGAGAAAGGAAATATATAGAAGCTACTACCAAATATAGCAGGAAACATCTATCAGTGGTCACTAATATCCCTTAATATCAATGGACTCAACTCACCTGTAAAAAGGCACACACTAACAAAATGGATACAAAAGCAGAAGCCATCCTTCTGCTAGAATTTACTTTTTGCTCACTGAAATGTAGGAATTTTGTAATACTATGGCCAAGATTAACTTCCTTTCATTGGTTCCGCTTTTCATCCATCTTGATGTGGTTTACTACTCGAAACCTTTTAAGTTCTGTTTTTTTTTTTTTTAATTTTAAGTTGTATATGTGTATGCATACATCCAGGTGTGTTTACATACAGGTGCCAGCAGTGTCCACCAGAGGGTACTTGCAGAGGTAGAGATAGTTATGAACATTTCTAGTGCTAGGAACCAAATGTGAGTCCTCTGTGTGTTCCTCACTGTGAGCCATCTCTCCATTGCTTATAGAAACTTATTGATATTTTAGATACTCTTCCCTCTCCTTTTCTAGTTGATGTGACATTTGTTACACTTCTAGCATTGGGGAAACTAAGGTATGAGAATGTGAGTTCAAGGCTAACCTAAGCCATATAGTTAAACCTTATATCAAAACTAGAAACAAACCCAATGTTCCAAATTTACTTATTATTTCAGATTATTAAAAATAACATTTTATCTCTCTAGAACTTATTTCTCTTCATTACATGAAGTGAGTCTATGAGTGCTATTTCTTTTGATGAGTTCACAGTTGTGAAGAATTTTTTTTCTTTTCTAATATAATGTTTAAATATTTTGAATCTAATGGAAATAAAGAGTACTGTAGTGGGATTATGTTATTATGTTGTAAATATTTGTCCCTTTTACTGGTTTAATAAAAAGCTGATTAGCCTTAGGCAAACAGGAAGTGTGGGCAGAGATACCAGACTTAGGAACTCTGGGAACATCTCAGAGCAGAGCAGAGCCACTGCAAAGTTGCGAGGAGAGACAGAGGAAAGAAGTTGAAATGCTGCTCTAAGAAAAAGTGCCTAGCCTCATGGCTGAACAAGATGAGAATCATGGGTTGGGTTAAGATGAAGGAACTAACTAGCAATATGCTGGGCCAATCATCATAAAATTAATGTAAATGTCTGTGTGATTCTGTGGGAGTGCCAGACTGCTGGACTGATGGTCAAACCTCTTGACTAGTCCTGAAAGTTAGGACCAGAATCCTAATACAACAAATGATGCACCAATGTAGATAAAATATACCCACATAAAGCCACAAATAGCTAAAAACAGTCTAGAGCACAGAAAGGGAGCCAAAAGCAGATTTTGAGTTACATCTTTGATGAGGTCATGGTATAGAGATGCTGCAGTGTTCAGGCTTAAATTACAAAATGACTGTTTAAGCTGCACCAAGGCCAATTTTCGAAGTCTCACAGAAGACTCAGTACAAGCAACAAGTTGCATATGATGAATTTAAAGTTTCTGTTTATATTGAAACAGAATCAAACATGGCTTCTTATTGGTGGCATTTTCTTGGATCAGCTCTGTTTGCTGGAAAGAAGCAGAGGTGTGGCTTTTTAAAGAGAGGCTTCCTAATTCAGCCTTAGAGGCAAAACACTTGTGAGTCTTTTAAGAAGCTCTGCTGCCAAATACTTCAATGAAGTTCAAGAGGAGTAGATGGCTATGCTTTATTTGGTGATTATATGGACCCTAAAATTCCCCAGAGTAGTAATTGTGGGTCCTAGCAGTACCTTGGCTAAAAAGCCAAACTCTATGAAGCTAGACTAGGAGCTGAATGGAGCCAGCTAGCCACTCTAGGTCAGCTTTTAATCCTTACCCAGAGCTTGGCAGAATAAAGGTGGGGTCAGAAACAGAAAGAAATAGAGAAAGCTGGCTGGAGTAAGACACTCTAGTAAAACCTTTAAGCCTTAGCTAAACCTTGGCAGACTAAAGTTGTGGTCAGAAACAGAAAGAAATAGAGGGAATTGGGTAGAGTTAGCTATTCTAACCAAGCAAGGTATGGTCAGAAACTTAAAAAGATAAGAAATAAAAGAAATACAGTAAAAACAGATTAAAAAAAAAACAAAAAACAAACCTCTAAATAGTTGAGAGTATTTTTAAGAATAAATGTAGGCTTAAGAGAGAAAAGAAAAAAAGAATAAAAAAAGTCATTAAAAAAGAAATAGAGTTTTTAAAAAGGCCACATAAAAATGGACATTACAAAGAGTGTCTAGATACTGTATGTATTGTCTTGTCCTTAAGTTTTTTGACTAAAAATGAAGAAAAGCTTCTAAAAGCCATTTGATTATAAATGCTGTAGGACTAATCCTACCTATATATTTTATAAATAAGTCAACTTTAAAATTGAAATCAAAAGATATGCTACTTTGGATAAGAGGTTTTCTTTTTATTTCTATGAAAAATGAAAAGTTGTGGATTCATTCCCAGTTAAAGAAAATAAAGTTTGATTACGGAAAACCACCTGAAAAATCTCCACTGGAAATTAACAGCCCAGATGATTCAGCATTTCAGAGCACCTTTGTTGCAATTTCCTCTAAGTTCTGCATCCACAACAACTTTGGGGAGATTGGCTAAGATGACCCAGCCTTACAGACTACTTGACTAAAGACTTGTCCATAATCCTAAATTTTTCTTTGGGTTCCAATTGCCAGAGCCCCCATTCAGCAGGAAGTAGCCTAGAGAACTATGCCCACATTCTCAAAAAATGGATTATGGATATTTGTGTTTGTTTATAGTGCTGGTTATAAATTGTTATAGATAATGAAAAAAAAAGAATATTAGAGTTGGGGTTCTTGTTTTAAAAACAAAAAAGGGGTAAATGTAGTGGGATTATGTTATTACACTGTAAATATTTGTCCCTCCTACTGATTTATTTGAAATTGATTGGCCAGAGGCAGACAGGAAGTGTGGCCAGGGATAACAGATGAAGAAAACTCTGTGAACATTTCAGAGTAGAGCAGAGCCACTGCAGAGATGCCAGGAGACACAGAGGAAAGAAGCTGAAATGCTGCTCTAAGAAAAGGTACCAAGCTGCATGGCTAAACAAGATAAGAATCATGGGTTGAGATAAGATGAAGGAGCTAGCTAGCAATATTTCTGGTCCCTAGACCAATCAGCATAAAATTAATATAAACATCTCTGTGATTCTGTGGAACTGCTGAAATGCTGGTCAAACATCTTGTCTAGGCCCAAAAGTCTGGGCTAGAAACCTAATACAACAGAGTACTTTACTTTTTCCTTTCTCTATATGAAAAATCTTGAAAAGAATTTCTATATCCCTAATTGACATTTTATTTAATTCAGATATCAAATTTGAGGTGACTTATTTATATGATCTATTTTGCTGTCTAAGCATGGAATGCCTTTGCTGCCTTGTGGTCTAGTTTTATATACTTCAACAAAATTCAATAAAATATTATGCAATTATTAGAATGATATTTGCAAAGATTTAGAATGACATTGAAAAAAATAAAACCCTAAAAGCAAAGAAATAAATGTGCATGGACAGCAGGATGCCAATTAAACTTCAGTGCTCAGACAAAGGTTGAGATATCCTAAAACATTAACGATGTATCATGTTTGCAAAGAAAGTTAGTGAATAATCTTCATGTTCATCTTAAGAGTCCATTGTTTTCAAAATTTTTAAGGTAAGCTATAGTCAAAGTACAGCTCTACACAGAGAAAATATATGTAAACTCTTCTATTTTACCTCCCTCCAGAGGAATAGTAAAGGAGAAATCCTAGAATCAGTAGTAAAATATAAGTTGCATCTATTGCTGAGCCAGAGTCCCGTTTTGTCACAGTGGGACCTATAAAAAAAAAAAACAAAGCCTATGACAAGGTATCTGATGGCTTCAGCCAAATTACATAGATCATGATATACGTATGATAGATCATATATAGAATGAGTCTTCCCTTGTAAAAGTAGATTCCTAAAATAAGCATGCTAATTCAATCTTCTAACACAGCTGGAGTTCATGGGAAGTAATGGCAATTAACATGTGGGATTCTTATGATTTCATTGCATGTATAATAAATACTTCATGTGGAGATTTTGAAAATGTTTTACCTGAAATCGTCAACTAGTCAAGAATGAGCGGGAGACAATGCATGGTTAACTCAAAGAAAATTCCTGAGAATTCTCTAGAAGGTATTTTGATAAAACCCAAATTGTCAATTGAAAATTGTTACCCCTGTTTAACTCTAGAAATGTGTTCTTTGTTGGCTCATCTTCCAATATGTCTTCTTTTGATTCTTTCGAAGTATGAAGATGAAAGTTTGAAACATTAGGTACTCGATAAATGTAGGTTAACATTTTACACTCTAAAAATGTCTTCCTCAGTCAGCACTATTTTTCACTTTCTTATTCTAGAAACCTTATTGCAACAAGATGACAGATTGTTTTTTAAATGTCTATAAACTCTATTTCAAATAATGTTAAGATCAAGCTAAAACCAAAGGTTCATGTCTGAGAAATGCATTCTGAAGAAATGCAGAAAATTAAATAATGATATTGCTAAGCCCCCAGAAGTCACATATGTCAGGCAGAGTACATGGTCACATACTTCCTGAAGATGAGAGGCTCACTGGTGAGAAAATTATACCCTCTGTTAACAATCAGAGGGCAGAAGATGAGGTAGTAGGAGCCCTCTTAAGCCTGGAGTGTTCTAAAGAAGCTGATGACCTGGGTCTACACAGATAACCATAGCACTGTGCCAGTTTCCAGTCTTGCAGATATGGTCTCTTTGTCCCTGTGCAGACTGAGAGGACAGTGCCTTCATGCTGTGAATGTAGGGCTTCTGCAGTTTGTCCCATAGCACACCTGTCCTGCTGCAGGCTGTGAAGTCAATCATTTTCGAATAATGCAAGAGTCTACAGCAGAACTGATGCAAGAATATAACATGAAAACATGTGACAAGGACAAAACTAATTAATGAATACAGAACATCATCATAAGGTATTGTAAAGTAGAGTCAACAACCAAAACTGCCATTGCCTCCTATAAAAGAAAGGTAATGCAACAGTTTTAAGTAGACAGTACTAGAAAGAGGAAAACCTCACACAGAGGCAAGAGCATCATAAAACCAAAACAGGTAAAATATGTAGTGAATGGACAAAAGTATGTGTGTGTGTGTGTGTGTGTGTGTGTGTGTGTGTGCGTGCACATGCACGCTCGTGTGTGTGTGTTTAAAAATAAAAATCAGACACAACACACATGCATACAAACATACACACCCACAACCATAAGATATGATTCTAATCTAAGCCATGAAAGCAAAGAGAAAGTAAGAATTTTAAACTAGTCTTTTCCTGTAGTCAGATGGGTGATTCTAACTGTCGCATAGAACCTTCATCCAGTAACAGAGCGAAGCAGATGCAGAGATCCTTAGCTTAGCACTGTGTGGAGATCCTGGAGTCCAATTAAAGAGAGGGAGGAGAAATTATATGAGCAAAGGGGTCAAGATGATGATGGGTAAACTCACAGATAACTGACTCAAGCTAGTGGGAGTTCACGGACTCTGGACTCATAGCTCGGGAACCTCCATGAACAAAATGAGGTTCCCTGTGCAGCAAATAACGACACTGAACTTTTTATTCTTCCACCTCCACTCCTAGAGTTCTGGGACTACTGCTGCATGCACCACCACTCTGAGTTTTTGCAGCTGACATTGGTAATGGTACCACATATGCTTATGCTTAAATCAAACATGGTATTACAAATATACTGTATATCTAAAGCACAATGAAAGAAGCAAGTATCTAAATATAGAAGGATACTCTGTTTCTGTGGATTCTTTCGACTTAATGTTATCTCTCTGAATAATTGATTTACATATTCAACATAATCCCCTTACCAATTTAGGCAGAGACTTTGTGAGTGTAGACACTGATATTCAAGTTGCTCCAGTAAAGCAAACCACCTAGGCTGGCAATGCAGTATTGAAGAAGAAAGTTGGGTGACTAAGTCCTGCAATGTCAGGATTCAGCACAGGGCTACAGTGACCTAGCAGCATGGTATTGGTGAGAGAAAAGACCCAAGCAGCAATAGTACATAAGAAAGAGCTCACTGAGATACTGAAACAAAGACAGTCAGCTTCTAGATGATAAAGGCTAGAAAGAGATTCAGTGAAGATTGGGGAACCCCAACAAATGCTGCTGGAAGATGAATACTTGCCTGCATACACACAAAGTGAGATTCCCACTTTAACTTCACAAATTAACTTAAATACATGATACACCTAAGTATAAAGTATATGTTCATGAACCTGAAGAAAAAAACATTAGCCAGGCCAATGCAGCCATGGGTATGACCAGAACACCAAAAGCACAGACAATGAGGGAAACTTGAAAAACAAATCTTCCTATTTTAATATTAGAATATGACTATTTTGAAAAAACCTTAAAGAACACAAATGTCAGATTTAAGAAATATTTGGAAAAATATGATCCAATATATGTATATATTGTATATATGCTTAAACAAAAGATAAGGTATCATTCTAGTATTAAAATAGGCCAATGTATTAAACTGACATCTTGATTAAAAATATAAACAGAAATCAAACAAAAAAGATAGCAAACATTTTTATATTAAAGTAAGAAATGTTGTGATATCCTTAGAATTGCTAACATCAAAAAAAAAAAAAGGAAAGAAAAAAGAAAAGTACAAAGATATGCTCTTATTTTACACTTAGGATAGGGGACCACAGGGGCTCCACTTCACTCGCCAGGGGAGTGGGGAATGGCACTGCCACTCTGAAAAACAGTTTGGCAATTTCTTGCAAAATTGAAAACAATCTTAGCATTTGACTATGTTTAAGGATGTTTATATGACTGATTTTTAAAAGTGATGTCCACACAAGAGTTTACATTTAATTATTTTATGATAGATTCATTTATAATTGTTGGAACATAGACATTGCCAAGATACTCTCCAGTTAATGATCAGGTCAATAAGTGACAGTGCACCTACCCTACAGGATATCATTAGGTGACAGATTGACATGAGTTATCTGCTCCAAAGTAAAAAACAGAAGAAATCTAAATTGATGTTACCAAGTAAATGAAGCCATTGTAAAAAGGCTACACACTGAGTGGTTCCAATTTTAACACACTTTGGGAAAAAGCAAAATTACTCAGAAGATCAGTGTTGGTCATGTTTGTAGGAGAAGGCAGGGAGGGCGGAAACATGGAGAACAAGACATTTTTAGGCTGGCCAAACCACTGTAGTGGTGGAGATAGGATACACTATTGTTTAAAACATATCAAATTCAACAACACAAAGAATGAATCTTATGATATGCAAATTAAAAATCTAAGCAATCAGAAGATCTAAGAATACATGAAGAGCGTGACAAAGCAGTTTAGGGCACATTTACCACATACATAATTGCCCCACTGAAGGAAGCAGGGCCAAGTAAGTCTGGGAATGCATGGACATCCAGGTAGAAGACCAGAGATCATCATTCAATAAAGCTTCACCTGATGAAAATGGTTCTGCACAACTCATTCATCTACATCACAAACCCAAGGCTTAGAGAACAACCCAGAACACAGGGCAGAAAGATTGTAAGAGCCAGAGGACCAGGGTGGGATGCTTGCTGCAAGGTATTGTCCTCTAAACAACAGCAAAGATGCATCTAGGAAATATCAACAGTATGGTTGGTTGTCTAAACAAAACCTAAACTATAACAACACCAAGTTGTCATGCTGGAGATAGAGGAATTCTAATGAAAATTTACTCCAACAAGAACTACATTCAATTGTCTGGGAGAGGGAGAATGTTTTCCAGGGTTGAGCCTCTGATGGATTAGATAATTTAGAGAAGTAAGCCTTAAACATATATGAACAACACTGAACAATCTTAGTATGTTGTATTATAAGGGTATATACAAACATATGTAACAAGTGTAACTATAGAGTAAGAGGCCATGAATTTGAATAGCAGTGAGAGAGACATGGGAGGGTTTGGAGGGGGGAGAGAGTATGAGATAATAATATAAGTATGCTATTCATAGATGAAATTCTCAGAAAATAATTTTTAAAAAATATCAATTCTGATACTCTATTAATTCTTATAGGAATTAATAGTTAAGTAAATAGGCGGTAAACAATGGGAGTCTGAATTTTCCCTGTTGGAAGGGGAGTTCAGAAGTCAGGGAGGATATATATGGTAATGAATTAGAGTTGGAGACATTATTAGGGATTCACAATCCATGCTAAGTTTAATGTAGATAGAGACAGTTACATGCAGAATTAGTTATATACATCTACTCACACAAGAGTTAGTATATGCACAGTCTGTCAGCTATAAGTAGCTGGAAACATCTCAATGATATTGCCCAATATTAACTTTCAACTCTTACTTTTTACTATCATATGATAACAAGGGCAATAAAGGAATCTTGGAAACTTATTTAATTCTATGACGATGGGAAAAAAAAAAAAAAACACCAGAAAATTCTGGAACATCTTATGAAACCATCAGTAAAGGAACTGATCAAAAACAAAGATAAAATCTGACAGAATATTCACATGAAGGAGGTTTGTCAAGAGACAGAGGAGCCTAGTGCAGGAGTTTTCACAAAAAAGCAAGAAAATAGGCAGTAGCCGGAATATAAGGTATTTATCCATGAATTCAGACTACACAAGATAAGTAATTAAATAAGTAAATAAGCACAGAGAGACAAAATTTTTAGAGACAAATTTCACTAACAACAAATATGTCCTTCTAGAGAAGGGGGGCCATAAGTATAGCTCCCCTTCTGTGCTCTGCATACCTCTTCTTTCCAAAAGTTTACTACTCGACAGCCAGCATGTTCTTACCTTACAGGTGACCAGGGTGCAAAGCAACATGTATGTGAACATTTGTACTTGGTCACATGTGTGTACATTCTCAAATGTGTGTGTCCACGTGGGTGCATATGTATGTCCACAGGTTTGTAGTGGTCAGTGGCTGACTATGGGTGTCTTCTTCACTTTTTCTCTTTGATTTTTGAGTGAATGTCTCTCCCTGGCTTAGGACTCACCAACTTGGCTAGGCTATCTGGTCAATGAAACCCTAGAGGTCCTCACTTGCCATCCTCTCCCCATACCAAGAATTAGAAGCCTATACTAGTGCATTTGGCTTTTTGTATGAGTGCTGGGCATAAACCTGAGGTCCTCATGCCTGAGTGATGACCATTGTAGTAACCAATGTATTGTCTTAGTCCCACATCAACATTTTGATTATAAAGACCCTTGACAGAACATATTAGAAATATTCCTTTACTCTTATGCTGTTCTTTCCAAATTTCATACCTTTAGACTAATCATGAGAAAAGTATAAGTTTAATTATAATTGATGTTTTATTTTTAAATGTTCAGCACTGTTGTATTGGTCACTTTTACATTGATGTGGCTTTTAAATACATGACAGCCACAATGTGGAGAGACAAGAGATCTGAGACAAGGTTAGACCAAAAGTAGGGCTGGTACACCTTCAAAAGCCATCCCTAGTGCTTACTTATAAAAAGACCCCACCTCCTACTGAGCATCCACATCATGAGCCAGTGCAGAAGACTTTAGTTTCAAAATACAACAGTAATCAAACAAACAAGTAAAAAGAAAAGACTACAAAATTCAAAGACATCGAAGAATAATAGCCTGGAGTAGAACAGAAAAAAATAAACAAAACAACAACAATAAAATTCAAGCCTGTCATAAGCTGAGAAAATGAAATGGAATATGGACTTAAATTATTCAGTTTATAATGTGAGCTTATTAATTGTGAAGATGCCACACTACTGAAAGATGCTTGTGATAGGAAAACCAGATATGTACTATATAGAACCACTTCCTCTGATAAAAGAATAAATAAGGAAACGTCTGTAAAATGATAATAAGTGTGCTTTGAAAAGGTTTAACTGCAGACATAAAAAATGCAGGAATTATGCACAGAGCAGAAAACATAGGCTACATGCTCTTCAATAAAGATGGCCGAAATAAATATTAGGCCAGAGAAATGAGAATATCCACAGATAAGACCTTCAGAAGATTAAAAGTATGCAGACATTTTTAAAACATATACAAACTAAGCAGGAAGTGTCTTGACATTTTTTTATTTCATTTTATGTTAAATATTTTTTGTAAAGTAAGAAAATATCAACAAACATATGGTCAAAGGTCAATCTACACACACGCACACACCAAACGCACACATACACATACATCCCAGAATTTAGAGTGCTATCTTAAAATTAATTGATGTTTACATATGTTAAAAGTCATTGAACTAGATACGCTGAAACTTTGTTAATAACCTAACAAATTAAAATGATTATTTAGACAGCAATGTAGCAAATATTAAGGCAAACTTCTACTGAGTATATGTAAGTACTGAGTATAGATGTAAGTATATATCCCAACAGAAATGCTTACACTCATAATCCAGGGAAACCTTCCTCCAGCCATCTGTAGGAAGCTAAGTCCACATCTGGAAGGCATATAACACCCATATAACACACACACAGAGCGAGACACAGAGACAGAGGCAAGGAACAGAGATAGACAGGTTTGAATGTTTTGTTGTTGTTTTGTTTTTTCTGTTCTACTCCAGGCTATTATGCTTTGATGTCTTTGAATTTTGTAGTCTTTTCTTTTTATTAGTTTGACACAGAGTGATAGAAGTACAGAGAGACAGAGACAGACACAGAGAGGCAGAGAGACAGAGACAAGAAGACGAAAGAGACACTAGAAAGGCATGGTGTGGGGAGAGGTGCAGAGGTAGGCGTTGATCCTATGCACATGCAGAGACAGAAATGGACCCTGGCAGTCTTCCTCTGCTGCTCTATTGCTTTGAGACAATGAGGCTGGCTGGATGAGGCTCTCAGGATTCTCCTGGCTCTGCCCCAGCAATGCTGCGAGTACAGGTATGCGTAGCTATGTACAGTTTTTACATGATTTTTTCAGGATTTACACTAAGTCCTTATATTTGCAAAATAGCTTTTCTTGTACACTGAGCCATGTTCCCAGCTTTGTAATGCTTTATTTTAATATTATGTACCATCCATTCTAGTAAGTAACAAGTAAAATTTAATCTTCACATCACTATTACTTAAATTTTGTAATAGCTATACAATACGAACATTATAATGTAGGCAACCAAATAGGAATGTGTCATGCTTATAGATTCACACACACACATACACACAATAATGATCCACTCTTGTGCTTATCAAAAGATCAGTAGAGCTTTCTTTATAAAGCCTCATAAATCTCCCTTAAATAGATAAATATTGGAGACGAAGTGAGGGAAAAATAGGGAAATGGTAGGCACACATAGGTTCACTAAATGCTTTTAGTTTTAAAAGAATACATGATGATCTGTATAGGTTTCCTATCATTTTTGCCCTAAAGCGGGGCAGGGAACCAGCATCAGTGCCATTGCATGGGCCACTGGGCATTTGCCTTAGCATTGTGCCATTACCACATGCCCTCCTTCCCCTTCTCAACTCTTCTTTTGAAATTACTATAGCACTTTTCTCACATAGTCCCCTCCATCACCATTAAAGTCTATCATAGCATCCCTGCTTCGTATACACTGCTGCATCAGATCTACCCAGAGTACAGTGTCCATCCCCAGGATGCCTGAACTGGCCCCAGACCTAACAGAATCAGTATCCATGGGAATGGACTGTGGGGACTACATCTTACCAGGTTTCTTGGGTAGCTACTTCTCCCACTATATTCCTTGCACATGGCTGAATCCCACAAATATCACCTGCCGCTCTACTAGCTACTTAAGGAATGAGACCAGGGACACTTGAAGCAGATCACAGCCTGGATCTTCAAAATTCTCTGGGTCAGACTGAGCAAGCATAGAGGGCCAGAGTTAGGCAGCTTTACTTACAACTTGTGTGTATGAAGACAATCAGTGACCTGAAGAAATTACACATGTGCGTATACAAAAGTGTTTGTACATGCACTCATGCACATACAATGTACATTTTTCATCTGTCCAAATCCACATGCCATGTAGGAAATCTTTTTCTCATATCCCAAGCTTCAGTTTCAAGACTAGCTCTCTCACACTTAGTATTTCATAAAATATTTCTCTTGATTGTATGTTCTGCTTCTCAAGTAAAATGTTTGAAAAGGCATTGGTGTGACTCTGTTGTGAACCTCTTAAACTGATCTGTCTTACCAGGCTAGCCATCAAGGTCAAAGAAAGACATACAAAGGTTCCAAAATGGCAGGAAGGCACATACTGGGCCCCTTTGCATGCTCTCTTACTTAAAACTGATTCTTTTGGAGAAATTGGGCCCTCTGGATATCATCTGTTAGATTAATTACTTTATAATGTTTGATCTTGGGCTTGATATATTAGGTCAGTTGATTTATAATTTTTCTATGGTTTATACAAATCAATCTACATTTGTGCCCACCCTCTGAGAATCAATTCAAATGATTTCTGTCGCTGGCTTCTTTAATCATATTTAAAGAACTGTTCCTCTTTGCTACCATGTTTTACAAGCATCCCACATCAAATTGTGAAGATAGTTCGCATATTAATGCTGCCTTTAGAGAATGGCCATAGGGTAAACATTCATTTGAGGAAGCCCAGGCATATGAGGTACATTCAAATGATTGCATAAATCAAATTCCAGAACAGGAATCAGTTCACTGCTCCCACTAATTCTATACTATCTTGGAACATCTTAGTAAAAGTGTTATCCGTTTTTAAATTTGTCTTCTATTTTTGGCTTTATTCGCTGGCTTTTCTGATCTTCATTTTTGGTGAAAATGTTAAAGGAATGATGTTGCCTGCTGCCGAGATCATGTTGAAAAAGGCACTATATTGAGGTGCAGTTTGAAACGTGACAGCATATGTAAATGTGTTGGTGATGCTAAAAATACATGGATAAATGATACATGGCATCCGCAGAGTATGCACAACTCTGTATTTATATAGTACCTACATGTAGACAGTAGGAGTCTATTTATGCATTTGCCAAGAAAGGGAGAAGTGTCTACATATGTCTTGTAAATCTGGATCCGGGCTCATGCCCAATGCAGATGCTACAGAGAGGCGAGTGGAGAAAGGGGCTTGCTGCTCTGGGAGCAGGCTGTCTGTCAGATCATTGCCCTGAATAGGATTCTGGAAACATGAACAAAAACGATAGCCTACAGACAACAAAAATGGATCTTCAAAAGAAAAAAAAAACTGGGAAAAAGTCCTTTCTAGAGCATCTACTCGGCATGTGTAACTTCTTAGAATTTTTGGAAGATGAATTCTAGAAATGCCATGCAGTATCTTTTATTTAGCAAGCATATTAAAGGAGTCCTAATTTCCCCAGCACATAGGTGGTCCCTGTTTTACTTAGAACTTGCATATAATCAGGATAATGATTTATGAGAAGGTATCTGTAGTTTTTAGATACAGAGCCATTTATAGTTAAGGGCTGTGCCCTTACAGTCACAAATCCCAGCATTAGAACCCCAGCTCCATGACTGACACAAGGTTGTGTATTTCTCCTTTGAGTGAAATAGAGCTTACTTCTTCATTCAGAGATAAATTAGACATATAATGTTTTATATCTTTATTCTAAAATATAAATGTATAATTCTAAAGCAGCTTAGCAGTCAAAAAGTCGTCCAAAAATCTGAATGTTTTGCATTTATATGATGGAGTTTGATCATTCCTCACTCTAAGGCTCTAAGGAGTGTTATAGATTGTTGCATCTTATTCAATGATGAAGCATTTATCTTATGACATTCACAAAACTAAATCAAATTGCATTTCTAGCCTCAAACTCTACCTCCAGATTTATTTTTAAATTTCAAATGAGTATCAGAAATGTGTTAAATGAATATTTGCTGGCAGAGGTATCTGGATAGAATAGAGGACATGTAGTTTGAGTTAGTGAATAACTTTATATCTCTATCATCTGTCTGTCTGTCTATCATTGCTTTTGTAATAGAAGCATGACTTACTTGCACAGTAAGAAGCTTCTGTTGAAAAGAACAGCACTCACCAGTTAACCAGGACTGGAAACAATGCTAAACCACACCAAGGCAGAATATATGCACTGAATTGAGGAACCTCGGTTCATGAGGGCCTTAACTGCAGAGTTCAAACCACACAAAAGATAAAAATAGAATCATACAATGTGAGAAACTTTTTTTTGCTCTGTTCTTTCTATTAAATCTCCATCTTTGCTTCATTTTCTTCCCATCTCCTTCCACCTTTGTAATTCCTTTCTTTCTGACCTGTACTGACAGAGACACTGAAGAAAGAGACTACACAAAACTTTGAGCTTTGAACAGCAAATGCACAACTAAAAATCTGATCTTCCTACCATTCAGATTTCTCCAAATAAAGGGAGACTCTTCATAGTAAAAAATGTCCTAAATGACATTCTAAGGTGGGATTCCTGTAGCTCAAATTCACCACCAGCTTAACCTTGTGCAATCCTCTCTATTCTTCAGGATCTGGAAACCTTATAAAGAGAAGTCATCTAGTCATCTAATCCATTCCTGTGTCTTAATGCTATCTACACATGCTTTCTTTGAAATACTTTTTTCTAAATAATGCCAACAATATAGTTGTAGAGAACATCAATATCTCTGTGTTAGAAATAATATTATAAAAGAATAATATAAATATTTTCTACTAGTGAATGACTATATTTCAGTATGGTTACCAACCTGCCAAACATGGAAAAGGGCTCACTATATTTTCAATAATAGTAATAGAATTTTAATAAGGTTGCCTTTTTATTAGGTGCATTTAACTAGTCCTTCTGATCTCTCATATTATAATCAGCAGTTAAGCAGCTTTTCTGTGCGGCTATTGTAGCCACCTCATTTAACATTAGGTATATCTTTTAGCTTAATTAAAACATTCCTCTCTTTCAGTAATAGTGGATTGTTTTCAGTTCACCCATTATGTGTAATTGTTTTCTTGGATCCATTCAAAACGTGGCTATTTTTCATGGCTAATTAAATCAACACTTGACCACTGCATTTAATGCTTAACTCAGTTTTATTTCTAATCTTGCATGCCGGGCTTCTGCACATCCTACATCTTGCTCATAATATTAAGTTACTCACCACCTACATCAGCTTGTCCTTGTAAGTAGAGGCAATGTGTATATATCAGTAATTCCAGCAGAGGGCACTCAAGCAAGAATAATCATTTCTGTAAGAAGAGAAAGTGATGATGATGTTTCCTGATATTTTTTTTTCTTTTTCAAATCAAATTAACATCAGAGAATGTGTGTGTGAGTATATATGTGTGTTGTGTCTGGGGTGGGTGGGACAAATCTATCCTTGGTGAGCCAACTCATTTCTCACTTAACCTCTCTCTCAGCTGAATAAGAGCCACTGTGTGCACAAGATAAGAGATGAGATATTTTCAAAACACTCCTAGTATTAAAACCAAAGCCATAAATTCTGTTTCAACAACTGACATTTTTATCACTGTCTACTTTGGCTTCTTTTACATTTTATAAATTTTTAAGGATAAGTCCCTATCATTCAGAAAAGTATTCAAACTTGTGAAGAATGCTCTTTTGTGCCAACACATTGCTAAACAGATTTTAATGAAAAAAGTAATAATATAAACAAAAGCAAACTGGCATGAAATTTTCTAGGAAAAAAACACCCAGAAGATGCATTCTCTCTCTGCAAGGGAGACTGGAGATGAAGTTTCCTGTATACATAACCACATCAGGTTCAAGGACATACTCCTGTTATTTCCAGCCAGTGAGCTCTCACTGACTACTCATCTATTGCTTGTCAAAAAGGCCTAGTCAATGACCATGAGCATTGACTAAGGACTATCCAGTCAGGATCAGGGACATCCAGTTCCTCTCATTCTGATGCTTACAGCTCTTAAACATCAAAAATTCTTCAGGAGGAAATAACCCAGCTCCCAGCTTTTGCCAATTTTCACAGTGTAAATTCTTCACACCATAGTAGATAGCAAACGTGAAGCCTCTGCAGTTGACATGGGGTAGATACACAGTAACACATCACTAAATCACACTGCCAGCCCACTCTATAGTAGACACCAATAACTCCAAGAGCAATGTAAGAATCAAATATAGGAAGCTTTGAGTATTTATTTTGGCTCTGGTAAATTTTATTTAAATATAAATTAGTATAATTTAATTTGGGTGATAGCTGGATTTAATAAATGGTATGTGAAAATGCTGTGGGCCATCCGGAGCTCATAAGAGCTGAGCACTCTGCCTCATCAGTACATAAAACTTTCTAGGACCCACACCACTGAGGAGCAAAGGACCATCTGACCATAGGTTTGGAAGGGTGAGAAGCTACCCTTCCGTTAGGGTGACTGACTTTTCTAAACACAGAAAATTGTATCACTTTTGTAGACTGTTTTCTCATTTTCAACATTAATTTTCCTTCTATTAGATGCATTTTAAATATTTAATCATTTAAGGTAATCCTCACAGTGCCTCTCTGGTCACATCTGTTCCAGCTTAACTTTATCAAAATAGACTCTACTTTCAAATTTAAATCATAGTATTTTACAGAACAAAAAATAATAGAATTTAAAAGGAGACATTATGTTTATCCAGAAAAAATTCTCTTCAAATTATCAGACATTATCCTGAAAAAAGAAGTGAAAAGTATTAGTAACTTCTAGCTAGATACCACAACTATTCTAGAAGCTTTATGTTATAGTCCTATTTTCCAAAATGTTTGAATACATTCTAAAAACATGTTAAGAACATATTACCACCACAACCCTATATTGTGACTTTTTCTTTAACATAATCAAAGAAACTGAAACTAAATTTAATTTAAAAAATAAAAGATTTTGAGAGTCTGGAACACTTTTCATGGTAGGGTGGTTGCCTAGCATACTGCACATCCAATACTAATAACTCAATAAAGAAGAAAACAAACAAAAATGTAAGTGGGATTTTACTATGTAGTTCAAGGCTGATTTATACCCACACATGTACATAAATTCCTTCAGGGCACACCGCAGTTATCTTGCTTTCTGTGAACTCACAGTTCTAACTCCTAATAGCGGAGCCACCCTTTGAGGAATATTGGTGAGCTAATTCTCCACCCGACATTCATTTTCATTCTCTACAGACAAGCTCTGTTTGTTCTATTTCAAAAATCAGATATATTATTCCAGGAATTTGGGCAAATTACTGAATCTCTACTAATCCTCAGTTTCCTATGAATTATAATAAAGAATAAAAGTACCGATTACCGTCATTGGCTGGAGCAAAGAAAGTGTTCAGAAACAGTCTAATTACTGCTGTGGCTAGAGTTATGATTATTAATAAACCCAGCTGTGTGGTTTCCCAGACCACAGCAAATTAGAAGCACTAAATTATGAGACAGAGACTATAGAATTAATATTCTTACTGTAGAAGGAAATGCAGTTAACTACTCATTCATGAGATCACAACAGAATCTCAGATAGGTATTTTAAAAGTAGGAGCAAGTCTGGGAAAATGGCTCGGTGCCTGAGAATCTGAGTTTGATCCCCAGAACCACATTTTTTAAACCAGACATAGTGTAACCCCAGAACTGAGAAAGTAGATCTTGGGGGTTCATTGGCCAGCCAGACTATTGTACTCAAGAGAACCAGACCAGCTAGAAACCAGTATCTGAAACAAAGTAATGGCTCTTGAAGAAGAGTTACATCAAAAGTTGTCCTCTGACTTACACACAGGCTTGGGAGGCATTGGGTAGGGGAACCAAAGCAAGGAGCAGGGAGCAGATCTCTCTCAGCTGATCTAGTACGTAAGAGTCCCTGAGTAGTTGGGACTTACTATCAAGATTCAGGGTTATCAGAAAATGTTGACGTGTTTTTTAATTTCCTGTTCATTTAGGAAGGCTTGTACATTACTCACTTTATATTTTTGTGAGCATGCTTAATTGTATTCAAGCTTGTAAAACATAGTCTAACAATTTGTTTCACAGCCATGAAGACTAGAAAAAATAGACTAATAAATATATATTTAGTGACTGTTATTGTTAAATTTAGGGTTAGGTAATATTTTTATGAATATTGTGTAATTCTGTCATAAAAGGGAGAAAACTGACTTTTATAGAAACTTTGATTCAAAATCATGTCTGTACCATGATGGGGATGGGGCTGAGCAGTAGATAGTGCTCTTAGCATGTGTGAAAGCTTGGGTTCTGCAATCAGCAAACAACAGTACTAATAATAGCTTCACTGAATGCATTTAAAGGGTCACAGTTAGCCTTTCAATCAAGTGTCAGTCATTTAGATTGATATATACACAAAAATCTTTGAGAAACTATTCCTCTGGTTAGCAGTGCTTTAAATTTCTGTTTTAATGGTCATGACAAGTCTTTGTCAGTCTTGATTTGCTAAGTATTTTTCTGGTGACTTTTTTTTGAATATGTTAGGACTGTAGATTAAATATGGTAAAAAGACCTGAGCTACATAACATAAAATGTAGTGAAATGAGCAAATAAGATCATATGGTAAATGATTTTATCATTATCATTGAGCATTACCCAATGTCAATGCTGTTAGGCACTTGGATCAGTTCTGAAGCACTCCAATTTTAGTTTTAGAGTTTTGAATATATCCTACCTAGTGAGTGAAGTCTCCATGGTTTTTGGTATTTTATTTTTATTAGTTTTCGTAATGTTCCATCTCATGCAGGGAGATTTTAAAGGACAGAATGGTATTGACTTTATTGTTTAATTTGGAAGATACTAAGGTATCCTACTTCAGGTTAGCCACAGTTTTGATCACAATGCTTCTCTTGTCATGAAGTTTTTTTTTTTTTTTTTTTTTTTCTGTGTCAGGTTTCTCTGTGTAGCCTTGGCTGTCCTGGAACTTGCTCTGTAGAGCAGGTTACATCCCAGTTCAGAGATCCCTCTGTCTCTGCCTTCCAAATGCTGGGATTAAAGGATACTCCACCAAGGGCTGGGAGCATAGTTCTGTGGCAGAGTGCTTGGCAAACATACATGAGACCTTGAACTCAATCTCCATGAGGAAAATCCTTTTACTTGGAAACTGGGCTGTTAATCATCTGATGCTTTCTTTTCTCCTATTTCTCTCTCCTCTTTTATTTATTTATTTTATAAAAGTTTTAGATCAACCATAGAATTTTTGTTTTGTTTTAATTTCTGGAAGATACTCAGAACTCCACACTCCAAGTTTAAAATGGATTTTTTTTTTTTTTGGCAATCATTTTTCTTTTCATTACCAAAACTCTCTTTTCCTCTCTGATTATTTATTTTTAAAACCATCACCCTACCTTTAAATTCTGGAAGTAATATCAAGTGTGCCTTTGAATATTTTGGGTTTTCTTCTAATTTGTATTGTTCTTTATTTAACCACACATATGCCACTGGGCTTTTGCATCATTAATCTCGATAGTGTGATTATGGATGACACAAGAAGAAACTAAAATGATCCAGCTTGTGCACTGGTTAGCAAGGACTACTGTTGTCTTAGTCAATTTTCTGTCTCCATAAAAGAATCCCACAGATTGAATAACTCATATAGGAAAATCACATCTCTCAGCTCATTGAATTATAATGGTTCCCTGGTATTTTCTATGCAAGGATTTATTTACATACATATTAATAAACAATTGTGAAGCTTACATGGTAATGCTACTCTTTCCAAAAGAAGAAAAAGGGGACCCTAGAAACATCCTAGCATCAAATCCTAAACCTTTAAAATATATTGTATATTGAATATAAACAGTCCCAAATACAATGGCTTAGACTTTCAATATAATACCTAGATTAAAGAATAAAATAGTTTGGGTTTTTTTTTGTTTTTGTTTTTGTTTTTTTGTTTTTTTTTTTAGCTAAAACATGTCTTTGGTACAGAACATTCTGGAGGTTAAAAAAAGTGAAGGGAACTGTTTTTAAAGCTGTAACTGCAGGCATTTTAATCACTTAGCTTTCCTTTTGACATAGAAGATATGATTTTCCTTAAGTGCCTTGGGTGTCTCTTTTTTTCAAATTTGGACCAACACTTTATCTCATATTTAAGCATCCAGAAGGAAGTGAAAAATATCTCTACTTCTTAGCAACATCTCTATAGGCTCTCTAATAGAAGAATGATACCTAAGAATCAACCCCAACCCATGTTCATAGAAATAATGTGTTTTGAATTGATATTTGTTCTCAGTACCTTTTCCTTTAAGTGTCTTTGGGGTGCATAGGCAATAGGAAGATACATTTGCTAATGTAATTACCCATTATTGTGGAGCGTCCTTGCTACTCCCCTGAGAAAACTCATGCATAATTTGTTTGTGCATAATACACTGTCTGCAGTACTGAATCTACCCCTCTCTTAGGAGGAAACTCTTGGGGCTTATTGTCCATAGTGTTTTTTCTACATTAAGTGACCTTTTTTTCCACCCCTAATTGCCATATGGACCAATCCAACAGCATTGCAAGATCAAATGCCTTAAACATCACTTACAGAAAGCGTTATTTCTTTCTTCCAACATTGCCTCACTTATTGATTTCTGACATTAAATAGATGAAAAAATACTTATGATCACATTTTATCCTGTTAGGTAGTAACTATCACGGGAGGAACAACTTAATGGGCTACTGATTTCCTTACACTTTGCCTGCCAAGTGCTCCACACTTTTAAAAAACTCTTCTCTCCTGCCATTCCTCCAACTCTCTTGTCCATAACTTAGGAATTAAAAAAAAATGATTCAGCAACCAAGATTACCTAGTAAGCCACAGCTTTCAGGAAACAAGGTATGGGGAAAGCATAGGGCCTGCCCTAAATATCAGTGGAGAGAGACTGACTGCGCCCTTAATCTTGCTCCATGTAGTTTACATGATGAGACCTCACTGAATTCTGTTCCTATATGCTCACAATTCTCTCATGTCTTTTTTAAAGAAAAGATCAACGTCCATGAAACAGCAAGGAAGATTCTACATGACCATCACAACCTTGCTCTCTTAGTTAGGGTTTCTATCAATGTGATGAAACACCATGGCCAAAAAGCAAGTTGGGAAGGAAAGGGTTTATTTCCCATATCACTGTTCATCATCAAAGGAAATCAGAACAGAAACAGAAACTGGGACAGGGCAGGGAATCTGAAGGCAGGAGCTGATGCAGAGGCCTTGGAGGAGTGATGCTTACTGGCTTGCTCAGACTGCTTTCTTATCCCAGGACCACCTGCCCAGGGATGCCACCACCCACAATGGGCTGGGCTCTTCCTCATCAATTGCTAATTAAGAAAATGCCCTACAGCTGGATCTTATGAAGACATTTTCTCAACGGAGGTTTCCTCCTTTCAAATAACTCTAGTTTGTGTGTCAAGCTGACATTAAGACAAGCTCATTTCACCTATTAATTTGTATAATCTCTCCTGCAGATCTACTATCCTCTGTTGCATTATGGCTGTTCCACGATTTCCCAGGATGCTCCATCTGTGACTTGGAACAGGGTAGATGTTTATGCCTCTTCCCACAATTTATGAGAAACCTGATCTGGACTTTAGGTCTTTGGTGGGTAATTAGACCTGATTGAAACCCTGCGAGTATCTTTTATAATGGAGTAGGGCTCTTACAAAGAGGTGAGAAACCACTGTCCACACTCCACACTCCCTTGTTGAAACTAAAGACTTCCATCACAAACCATTTCCTTCCCCTAAATCCAGTCCTTCTGCTGCCCATAACTTGGGCATCCACAAGTTCACCACAACTGCAAAGATACTTCCTTTTTGCTTAAACCATTCAGTCTGTGGCAGCTTGCTAGAGTAGTTCAAATGATCCAAATCAGGATCTTGGCTCTGGACATTCTCTCTTCATCCAGACACCTGTGTAGGCAGCACTCTAACCTCTTGGAGTCATTTGGCAAATGAGGTGTCCTCTGACATCATATTCCTATTTCAGTTATTTACCCCCTCCCCTTCTGCTCCAGTGAGTTTTACCTTCAGCATTTCTTTCTAATGTTTTCCCTATTTGTAAAGCAAACTACCTCCTTCATTTAAGCAATGAATCCCTATGGCTTGAACTGCAACTCGTTTGAGTAGATTTAGTAAAGCAAAATTAAAGTCATTTCTTTCCATCTTTTGGCCGTCCTCCTCTGATTTTTTATTTTTTTGCAATGCTTTGCACAATCAACTGACTTGAGTGAATACACAGGACTCAGCTTAAATGAAATCCAACTTACTGTGCTGTCTTCCACAGTGAAGAATTCTTCATTGCCTCTGTTTATAGCCACTAAGTAGCACTGAGGATGTATTTACGTGTCTGTCTGTGTTATTGTACTGTTATTTGCTATTAATTTTCTGTATATTGTAAGTTAGTGCTTGCATATCTTATTTTAGAATGTTATAATCTTCTTAATGGACTAGTTTATGAGTGGGTGGTGATGTCTATTTCTTTTCTGCTAAGATATGTAATCAATATATCACCAGCATGCAATCAGCATGTTTTATGTAATGGTTAGGCATTAATTTCACTGCAAGGTTTGCTTGTGCATTTATGTAAGAAATCAACAACTCAAAGCTGAAGCATAAGCTATACCACTCCTGGGTATACTGCAAAGACTATATCCTATTCTGGAAACACTAGCATATCTATGTTCATTGCTGTTCTATTCACAATGCTGGTAATGGAATCAACCTAGATATTCATAAACAAATGAATGTGTAATAGAAATGTAGTGCATATACACAATGAGATAGTACTTATCTGTAATAAAAAAGGAAGTTAAAATATTTGCAGACAAATGGAATAAACTAGAAAAATTTATCCCAAGTGCAGTTTTCTCTCATTTGCAGATCTTCTCTTCAAACCCTCTGTTCTATGAGCTTAGCTTGGAGCACATGTAGAAAGCAGGAAACTTAAAGGCAGACCTTTGAGGGTCACATTCAGGGAGGAGAAGTAGGTTATACATATAATGAAAGAGGGGATATGGACTACTGGGGGTGGATAGGTTTGTGTAGGGAGAGGCACAAAAATTAGAAATAAGGGCTAAAACAAAGGAAGGGTTGTGAAAAACCATTTGGAAATCTACTATCTCACAATCCAATTGGAAAAATAAGTGGAAAACTAATAGAATATATATATATATATATGTATATATATCATGAAAGAAGAGTTGGGATACTTCTGGTTAAATGATTAGCCAGGTATGTGGTGGGAGGCATAAGGAGTAGAGGAAATTTTGTGTGTCAAGTGAAACTTTGAAAATAAAAAAAAACTAACAGAAACCCATTAGTTAGTGAGATTATTTCAAATTATTGCTTTAAATAGCATTTCCCCAAATAGTTGATTGAAATTGCTCCCAGACTACATGGGTTATTAGAGGAAAATTACAGTGAAATGCATGGGATATCTTCCTAGGAGTTATTGATCAGAGAGGCCACAGACATCTCCAAAATATTACAGGCTATTTTGAATGCCTTTGGGCACCATTTATAAGTACATGCTCAGTCCTTCTTGCTGGAGATACTACACACTTTTGCTTCAGAACATAGAGAAATCAACTGAAAACCCATTAGGGAACTTTCTCCCTGTTAGCCAAATTTCATAGTGCAGGAAGGTGTTATGTAAGTTTCTGGGAGAGAGATGCATCAATATTCTTACCCAGCATTGCACTCTGTATGCTGTAATAATGACTTTTCAGGCAAGATGTGCCCACAGATACAATAGTGATTGAATTTTCATGGGGATAACTAAATACTGTCTGGTTAAATTTGGGGTGTATTTCACAGGAGTGAATTTCATGCCTGGTACAATAGCTCTCATTAAAAAGTCCATGGCTGGGAAGGTCATAAGCCTTAAGACAGAATGTACTGCTCACACTGCTTCCGGTTCCGCCACCGGGACCTGTGCTCTCTGCAGCGTCCCAGTGCACTCAGGAGCAGGGGCAGCTGAACTCTGCACCTGGCCACACCCGCAGCTCCTGCTGCTCAGGGAATCTACTAGGAGCCCTACTGCGACCCTGAACTGAGTGAACTGAGCAAACCAACTGCAGGGGTCTCTGAGGGGCGGATTCGAACCCTGACCAGAGGTGAGGAGGGCTCGGCCGGCCTCAGCGCCTGTATCCTGGCCTGGGAGGGAGAGTTGACCTCACACTGCTTC
>PVIH01014835.1:0-52056 GCA_004025045.1 Sigmodon hispidus
CAGGCAAATGGATGGATTTGGAGAATATCCTCCTGAGCGAAGTCTTACAAACTCAGAGAGATAAGCAGGGGATGTACTCACTCACTAGTGGTCTCTAAACAAACAAACAAGAAAAAAAGCCAAACATGCCCAATCAGCAAACCACAACCACCGAACAGCTTGGGATCAGAAACACCCTGGACTGACCCTTCAAACCCCAGTTCAACTATAGGAACACCTGACTCACTCTTGAGGGAGGGGGGAAAGAACTGGATTTGGCCAGAAGTGGAGACTGATCTAAGTATTATTGGGTCAGTGGGACCATAGGACTGTCTGCTCCCTGCCCAGGGAGGGGATGAGGAGTTGCAGAGGAAAAAAATGACCAGATGTGTTGGGAGGTGGAAGAGACCTTGAATAAGGATATACAGGGATGGAAAAAAAAAATTCAGAGGGAAAGATGAACACAAAGAAAAAATATGTGTAGCAATCTTATTTGTATTTCTTCCCTTGATAAGCCATGCTTATCATTCCTATCCTCTGTATAGTTATTGTTAACTCTTCCACATTTTAAATTCTTTTTACTGTGTTTTTTTGATAAATACAAAAAAAAGAAGGAAGAAAAAAAAAAGAAGAATAATCAATAAGTGGGCCATCCTGAAACTGAGAAGCTTCTGCAAAGCCAAAGACACAGTCAATAAGACAAAACAATAGCCTACACAATGGGAAAAGATTTTCACTAATCCTACAAGTGATAGAGGACTGATCTCTAAAATATATAGAGCACTCAAGAAACTAGAGCCCAAGAAACCTTGAATAGCCCAATCAAAACATGGAGTTCAGAACTAAAAAGAGAATTCATTACAGAATAATTTCAAATGGCTGAAAGGCACTTGAAAAAGTGCTCAATTTCTTTAGCCATTAGAGAAATGCAAATCTAAACAACTCTGAGATACCACCTTAACACCTGACAGATTGGCTAAGATTAAAGAAACAAATAACAGCCTATGCTAGAGAAGGTTTTGGAGCATGGGGAACACTCTTCCATTGTTGGTGGGAGTGTTAGCTTGTTCAGCCACTCTGGAATGCAGTATGGCAGTTTCTCAGAAAACTAGGAATTCATCTCCCCAAGGATCCAACAATACCACTACTGGGCATATACACTAAAGATGCACATTTACACTCCAAAGGCATTACCTGGACTATGTTCATAGCCTCATTATTCCTAATAGCAAGAACCGGCAAACAACCCAGTTGCCTCTCAACTGAAGAATGGATTAACAAGCTGTGGTACATCTACCCAATGGAGTACTACTCAGCAGTAAGAAAAAAATGATATTCTAAAATTTGCAGGCAAATAGATGGATTTGGAGAATGTCCTGCTGAGCGAGGCATCACAAATTTAGAAAGATTAGCAGGGGATGAACTCACTCATTAGTGGATTTCAAATAAAAAACAAAGCACACCCAAGCTGCAAACCACAACCACTGAACAGCTTGTGATCTGAAGCACCTTGAACTGGCACCTTGGAGCCCACTCCCTTCAGAGGAACACCTAACCCAGTCTTGATATTAGGATGTAGAAATCAGACTTGCCTACAGGGAATGTTGTACTAAGCCACCTTGAGAACTTGGGACCTCCTGTCCTTGCTGGGGAGAAGATAAGGAAATGGAGAGAAGAGAGAGTGACTGGGAGGGCAAGGAGGGGGAAGGGAGTTTGATCAAGGGAATACAAGGATAAAAAATGAGACTTCATTCATAATAAAAAATGGAAAACAAAAATATTTTTTTTAAAAAAATAGCATAATGACACTATAATAGTGATTATATATTTGTATATATATATATATATATATATATATATATATATATATATATATACATTTGTTCTAACTCATAGACCTGTATACCTCAGAATGTTTTTTGTGTCATTAAAATCATGGAAATTAGTTATATTAATGTAAGAATATTGACTCATTGATGGTAACTCTCAGAATTTCTTAATAAAATATGTCAAAAGAAACTGTGAATCTAGTGTATAAAGTCAGGAATACATGGAGTTTTCATTCTTTATGCTATGTATTATATAAAAATAATTGATCAGAAAGATTTGTTAAAAGTTGCATTCATCTATAATCACATACACACACACACACACACACACACACACACACACACACAGAGCATACATGTGGACTGGCTGTGAAGATAAAGACCAACATACCCATGACATTTTCATTGACAGTAAAAAAAAATGATTAAGTAAAAATAGTAAGAGGGAAAAATTGAAGCATTAGCAAGGACACCATGAGACCTACAGCATTTAGGTTTAGGGCAGAGAAGATATTAAACAAATTGTACTTGGCCAACTCACCAATTCTTGCTGTCTTCTCCTTTGCAATCATGTCAAACAACTTAATAGTTCTCAACACTCAAAGATCATTAAAGATCTTATGAGCTTTTCCTTAACTATAGACATTTATGCCCCAAAGTTCATATAACATTTAAATATGTACTATGATTTGTTGGCTTTTTAAAATGTTACCTTTTCATTTTCTAATTCATGTTATAAAGATGAAAGAGTTAAACAGCTTTCCCGAAGTGTCTCTTTGAGCTGCATAGCTTAAATTTAAAATTTAGGGCCCTCATTCTGGACTGTGTTCTTGATATCCATCTATTGCCACCAATGATTACAAGCCTATAGAAGAGAGTTGGCTATTGTAGTGGTTAATTTTGATTGTCAACTTGACTGGATTTGGATCAACTAAGAGATGGATCTCTGGGCAGACCTGTGAGGGTTTCTTCAACAGATTAAGTTGAAAGACTCCTTCAGATTATGTGGCACCTTCTGGTAGGCCATCCAATACAGAAGTTCAAGGAAAAGTCAGTGTTGCTTGCTTGACAGTCTACGTTACTCGTTGGTCACGGTGTCTGTCTCTGCATTTCTCTGGCTGCCATCCTTTGACACCAGGCTTCAGCTTTCCTGGCCTTTCAACCAGGACTGAGCACTACTGCCTTTCAAAACCTCTTCCAGGCCTTCTGCACCACAGGGACTGCTGGTGTGTATAGCCTTACAGAATAAGGGACTACCACATTCTTAGCCTCTCCACCATAGAATGATTTGACTTCTCAGCCCTATCAGTTATAAGGCAACCCTCTTTTATAATATATAGTGAGCATATAATAAATATATTTAGTTGGTTCTGTTCTTTTTTATAGCTCTGTCTCATAGATTCAGAAACCCAATTCCTACTTTATATTTATACATTTATACGTAAGGACCCCTGCGTAGGACTCTACCATGCACCATTCTTCTCATATAAAGTAATCACATTGATTCTTTCTCCAAGAGATCTGTTGTCTAGTTCTATAACTTTGTCATTTATGTTTCTTATTTTCAGATGAGACAGATCTTAGCTAGCTGGCGAATGTAAGTTTCAATATATACTTAAATCAAACTTAAATTATTTTATAAATACCATCCTTGGGAGCAGTTTCAACAGATGGATCATGGTCTCTTTATTATAGATATTGCCTTAGAATTTTTATAGCAATAAGTATTTTATCTGAAACTGGATATTTTGAAATCCATTATAATGTGTAAAAAAATAAGCAAAACAATGAAGGTGTAGTCAGGATTTTCACATCTTAAGGCTTTTAATGGTCTTAATTTGGAGGAGAAAAGCTATCAGAAAATACATGAGGTTCAGACTGACTAAAGTATACATAAAAGACAAATGGGAGAGAGTTTACTTCTGTGTACTAGTCAATCTAAGAATAAAACAGATTTTCTTGGAAGTGACACAAATTTGCAGCTACACAGAGTCTGGGGAATATTTGATTTTCTTCAGCCTTGCCTGGAGCTGCAAGATTGGTTCAGACTGTTTTGTGTGGATTGTGATTTCATTTTAGGGCAGTAGTTTTATGTTTAATTTCTCTGCAATCTTAATAAATGAGGTTTTGCTGGTTTTTTAATTATTATTATGAATAAAGTCACATTTTCTATCCCTGTATATTTTTATTCAAGGTCCTTTCCCCCTCCCACCCCCTCCAGTCACTCTCTTGTTTCCACTTTGTTGGGTTTTTAATAATTCTTTTTTAAAAGTGTACAAAATCCTTTAAACAAATAGTTTGGTTTCCCTGATGTGTGTCAACCAAACTATTCCCTGATAAGGGATCAAAACTAATACCTGTCTTAAGTAAAAAGAATTAAAATAAACCAGAGCTATCATGAGTTTTCAAAACTATGAAACATGTAATTAAGAAAGAAAGACAGATGAGCAGGAAGAAGAAATGAAAGCAAGAAAGAAGGGAGGGAGGGAAGAAGGAAGGAAGGAAGGGAGAAAGGAAGGAAGGAAGGAAGGAAGGAAGGAAGGAAGGAAGGAACCAAAGAAAGAAACAAAGGAAGAAGCTAAATAAAAATATGTAAGGAGAAACTTATTACATCAATGTTCAAGTGGAGGATTAAAGTCTAAATGAAATTTAAATTATTCTCTAATGTAAATTACTATCTAATCCAAAAATATTTTAATTGCAAATACAGTTCTTCTTATTGGAAAACCATAAGATATGCACTTGTACTCCTAGCATGCATTGGTGGAATTACTCTTTTCCTTGTTGACATGAACAGGGTACTTCAGTCTGCAGGTAACTCGCTAGTACCTGAGAGGAAGACTTGAAAGGACATCAGTACAAAGAAAACAGGAGTACAAAAAAGATCAATGGACCAGTGACTCAGGGAAATCAGAAAAATAATTTTAGTTTAATAAAATAAGGTGAATATTAATATCTGATATCCAGCAAACAACTTCATCTATTATAGAATTTCTTCTAGAGCAAATGTAAAGAAGGAGAAACTACCTAGGATGTTAAAATGTAAAATTACAGGAAAGGTCTGAAACTCTCTTTGAAAAGGCCAGGGACTCTAAACAATCAAACAAACAAACAAGAAAAAAGCAAAGCATGCCCAAGCTGCAAACCACAACCACTGAACAGCTTGGGACCAGAAACACACTGGACTGACTCCTTGGATGCCACTGCCCCTAGAGGAACACCCAGCTCACTCTTGAGGGAGGGGGGAGAAAGTTGCATCTGCCAGGAATGGAGACTGAACTAAGCAATATTGGGGCAGTGGGACCATGGGACTGCCTGCTGCCTGCCCAGGGATGGGATGGGGATGTGTGGAGAAGAAAGAATGACCTGATGTGGTGGGAGGGGGAAGGGACCTTGAATAAGGTTATATAAGGTTAGAAAGTGTGACTTCTTTGTTCATAATGATAATAATAATAATAATAATAATAATAATAATAATAAAAAGAAATAAAAAAAATTCAAAAAGTTAAAAAAAAAGAAAAGGCCACTCTGTTGCCAATTGTGTGCAGAAGTATATTTACAATATCTATTCATTATCTGCATTGCAAAACACAGTGAATTCTTAGCTGTTGAACCCTATGCATTAGTTACTCTAGAACTTATAGAGTCATTTCTTAATGATGCAGAGGTTTAAATTCTGGATTTATGAAAACCTTTTTGTTAGATGGAGTTTCACACATTCACCATCAATGACACTTTTATTTGTTATGCTCCTTGTTATTTCAATACCTTGAATGTTGAATTTACTCATCCTCCAGGGAAGAGGCAAAAGAAAAACTATGGTAGAGTAAAATAGGAAAAACAATAGCCTTGTAAACTTTCATGACTTATGTGTTCTTTTGCTATCTTTCCTCATTACTAATATTATTGCCCCTTGGTATCTTTTCTAAAATTTATACTTTATTCACACTTACATATATGCATGCATACATTATACTAGAGGCTCCCACATAGGAGAGAGAAAATGAGTGGGCTTTTTTCTTTCTGAGTTAGAGTTAGCTTGCTTAATCTTATATTTGCCAATTATATCCATTTCCCTGCAAATGTTCCCCTTATAGGGTACAGTAATTAATAAATTCTACAGTCAAAAGAAGTAGAGAGAAACACATAGTCATGGATTAGGTCTTCCCATCCTATGCAAGCTAGTCAATTCAACCACTGCATACATTATAGGACACATATGCTTATAGGAAACAAATGTGAATTTTATAGTTTTGTGGGACTCCTAAAACCATCTGAGAAAATTGAAGTTCATTTCTGCATGATGTAAAGGGAATTTTATCTTTCCTTGGAAAGAACTATGAAGCTATTTCAGTTGAGAAAAAAATGAAACTTCCCACTGATTTACATATGACTATAAATTCTGAGTTGATTTTCAACATAACAAATGTTAGTTCATGATTTTAAACTGAATTTTCGATGGAAGTATAAATTTTGTGCCAGCACTCGTGCAAACATAAAAATATTATGTATAATGTATAAACAATGGCTGCTTGTTCAATTTTTTTTCTCCTTTTCTGGTTTTGCTTATTAATAACAGTGCTTTCCACTCGTAATTTATAATAGCAGCACCTTGAAAAATCATAATAAAGGCATAACTTCTAGACAAGTGCACAGATATTTTAAGAAGTCAAAGTCAACATGCATAATTTTGGTGTAAATTGTATATCTGAGGCACTGCGGACATGGCAGAGACCCAGCTTACAGATTTTCTGCTTCACTTCACTGCCTTTAATACAAAACATCTACCAAAGTAATGAGGGAGGAGACAGAGAATTTAATATGAATTTTGTGTGGCCCACTCAGGTCTTTTTCTCATGTAAAAAAATGATTCTGTGGTTTTATTTTAACAAATACCACCTCATCATTATAGCACTCTGTGTGTTTAAGTTTGTGTGATGAGACCATTGCATAGTAAAACAGACTTGCGCTCCTGCACAGTAGACTTAGTCTTAGGCTCAACCTTCCTAATGCTGTGACCTTTAGTACATTTCCCCATGTCATGGTGACCCTTCAGCCATAAAATTTCATTGCTACTTCATAACTATCATTTTGCTCATGTTACAAATTGTAAAGTAAATATATGTATTGTAATTTGTGTGAAACAGTCAACCTCACAAAGAAGTCTCAACCCACAAGTTGTGAACCATTAACTTAGGATGCAGTGAAGTTTCTGCCTAGGAAAGTAAGGTTACTTGAAAGAAATGCAGGAAATAAATTTTTTTCTCAACAAATGGTGTTTATGGTACTCCATAATCAAGGGCTCTCAGTAAATTTAAAGACGATCTGTAATGTGTATTATAGAAGAAACTAGATTCATAGATAAGAGTGATTTTTGAAACTGTTTCTAGAGATATAACTGGCAGCTTAATACAAACAGGAAAGAGAAGTCTATACTTTCACTGCTGATCATAGCTGAGAAATTAGAATAATAAAAGCTGCTTCGATGGCAGTACGAATGCCATTGTGATGGAAATTTGGGGATGAGATTAGTTATCAGATCAGAAAGCATATTTTTTCTTATATAATTGTGCCTGAGTCCTTGACTCTTCTGTTTGCCCACTGCCTTCCATTTGTACCAAACTTAGTTTCTCATCATTTCCTTCATGTAAGTTTCCTTCGTGAAGAGGAGGACCTTGACAGTCTAAAAGAAACCCTGTTTCTCATTCTTCCATTACCAAGTTTAGATCTTGTCCATTCCTAATTAAGAACAGAAACCTTAATGAACTGTCTATCCTTCAGGAAACAGCATTTGGTGCCAAAGCGCATCTTTATCTCAAACCAGAAAAGCAAATTTCTGAAAACAACCTCCTTGCATGGGGCTCCAGGGACCCTTATTACACACCAGTGCTTTAACTTATGCAGTTCCTATACCCTCTCCTACCTGTCACTCATTATTTTCTAGGAAAAACTCAGCAAAAATAAATTAGGTTTTATAAAATCCCACTATTAATTAAATAATATGAGAGTGTTATTACTCCTTCCCTGGAATACCATCCGACACTGTGCCATTTCCCAAGTTACTGCAGTTCATTAGCTGAATCAAGGCAGCTCTGCAAGTGTGATTTTTTTTAGAGTTCACCTTTCTCAAGGAGCAAATGAAAAGGGCAAAGCCTGACAATTTCTCATTTCATAATGGGAAATTTATTCAAGACTTCTCCCCTCCATTTATCACCGAAGACACATTACAATTAAATGCCTTCATTTGCACACAAGTCGCCTATAAACTCTTTTTTTTTTAATTCCCCAGGTGTTTACAGTATGTTCCTTTCTACCAATTTTATATTTCATTTTACTCTGTTCACCTATTAAGCACTCTGACTCAGAACTTGAATTAATGCTATCACTAGTAGCAGATGACTGGCAAAGAACAATTTTATCCTGCACAGTCAGCAAAAGCAGATGAGAGAAAAACCAATTGTCAAAAGAAACCTCCTTTCTGACTCTAGACTTTGGATTATCCAAATCCTGTGGATTGGCCACACCCTGACTAAAGACTACTTCTAAATGTTCCATCTGTCTTATGTAGGAAACAATGTGTTCACTTCCTCCTAACGAAAATATCCTGCATGGAAACCCATTCACCTAGGCCCCATTACATTATACCCTATTTTACCACACTACATTGTGTGTACTTTCATTTCATCTAGTTAGGAGTGATTATATATTAGTTTCCAAAATTAAAAAGAAATGGTCATATACATTTTTTTCCTAATAGTTCTTATATTTGTAGTTGCACCACAAAGGCCTACAACAGAAATCTATTTCATTTTAGAATTATTTAACTTCGTAGTATAAACATTTTAATACTAGAATTGTCTTCCTAATTTAGTTCTAGGTACAAATTATTGTCCATTATGAATCTACTAGCCAGGAACTTGGACGTGTCATAGTGTGTCTCCCACCTCCATGTGATCAAACCTATCCTGTGAAGTTGAGTCAAATAAACTTGGTTAGGGCAGTGTAAACACATAGCTTCTTATCTCCCATAAACAATAGTCTCTTTTATTTCTGAAATTATCAGTCCTTGGACAAAGGGCTTGCAAATCAGAGGCAATTTTGTTTCATAAAACTCTAAGACATAATAATTAAAACTTAAAATGTAATTTTGGGTCTCACAGAAGATACCATGCACTTCAGATATAGGACTCAGAGAAATTGAACTGGATCTGCCTTGAAATCCTCCCCTGCTAAGGATTATCTTTAAAAGCACCAGAATGTTCTATGCAGGCTTCCAAAGGAGAGAAGAAACTAAGAGTCCTACTCAGCTCTGATTCTATGAACCATGATTGCCAACTCAATTGGCAATATATCTCTAAATGTGTAAGAGTGGCACGCATCTTAAGTGGTACCCAACAGATGTCTACTTGGGTTTAAGGCCTGATCAACACTAGAGACATTGCCAGCTGCTCCTGGCTGGTGAGCACATGGATATCAGAGAAGAATCTACTACCCCTAATTTACTAAACTATCATTATCTCTAAGGACAATCTGGTATTTATCCTTATACGCACAGGTAAATGTATATCACACTTTGCAACAAAGCATCTTCTCCAAATAGCAAGCAGAGATTAGAACATAGAAGCACAACTTGTTGAAATGCAGAGAATAACTGATAATGGGTGGCTCACCCTAATAGATACATTTAAAACACAACATCTCCACACAAGACTCAGGGAACACCATGAAGGAGAGACAAATGGTTTAAGGTTCAATGGACTGATAAGTGTACTCTGAGAGCTTATATCTCCTAAAAATAATAGAGAAACTGCACACATGATAGATGCCTCAACAATATGGCACAAACTATATCCTCCACATAAAGACAACAATAAACATACAAGCATCTAATGCATGCAATTGAGAAATGGTGAAATATGGAGAACAATTACTATTCCTTGAGAATGAGTTTTCTATTAGCTTATTTGATAGCAAGCAATCAGTCCTAAAATCATATATATATATATATATATATATATATATATATGCTAGCAGGATGTAGTGGATTATGTTTGTATATGTATGCATTTATATATGTAAAAATAACATTTAAAGAAAAATAAATCATGAATGTGAGATAGAACAAGGGGGTAATTTCCCCTAGATTTTCAGTTACAAAATTAATTTTACCAATGTTTTGAATTATGTTAGCTTTCTATGGAAACTATGTAGAAAAAAATTCATTAAAGAAGAATATCATTCTGTATTTTAGTTGTAAAAATAAGGTTTTCTTAGCATCTTTTGCATATATTTTACACTTGAAGTTGGCTCTATTCAGTGGTTTGCAAATATTTTTAGATGAAGAAAGCCTTCTAAAAATATGAATTCAAGACAAAAACATTTTAGACAGATGTGGGAGAGATAGATACAACCCAAGAAATTTGAAATCTGGTGTTGAGAAAATTCTTTCAAGGACTCTAAATTTATAAAATGTATACATGGACCTTCATATAAGTCATATGACCATTGATACCAAAAAAATGTGAATGAGAATATTTGCAGATAAAATACATGTAAACTAACATAAGTTTCCTTCATAATACCTTGCCTAGACTACCACTGCAATGCAGGGAAAAGTAAGATACAGCTTTCCCTGTTCACATTAAAAGGAAAGCCGTTAAGTCTGCTATCTAGTGAGTTTTATCTGTGTTCTCTGAAATTGAGACTTAAAGAAACCTATATTTGGAAAGCTAAAGAAGAGACATATCTCTGTTGTGTTTTCAATAAAATTTAGAGAGGAAGAGAAAAGTTAAGGAAGTTTTTTAGTGGTAGACCAAGCATTTGAGGTCAGCATTAGGATCCATGTTCTGCTGCAGTGGGTCACTGGGATCTGTCTGAGGGATGAATGTGTATATACATGCATAAAAATATGTTTATCAAAAAGTTGTGTATATCAAAATAAAAACTGATTAATTTCATATAGAATGAATTTTCTAACTTTGAAGAAAAAATATAAAGTAAAAATGAGAAGACAAATTTGTTTTATGCCCTAGAAAAAGAACAACCAAATATAGACTGAACAAGTTGCATTTAGGAATATTTGTGTGCGTGCGTGCGTGCGTGCGTGTGTGCGTGTGCGTGTGCGTGTGTGTGTGTGTGTGTGTGTGTGTGTGTGTACTTATTATAAGCATTTCCAAGGCTTGCATTCACCTGGAATTTAACAAGAGTCACAACTATGCCCCTGGGTGTGGCTATGCAAACATGGGCCCACCCACCCTCTTAAAGAAAGTGCTCACACAAGTCCCCCTTCTCTCTCTTTCTCTGCTCCCTTCCTCCCGCACCTCTGCCTGCTGCTCTAATAAACTCTCCTTTGGTACTCCCAGTGTTGAGATTCCATTCTCGTGCAAAGGGCAAAAAACTAACACCTATATTCCTTTATAAAGGCATTAACTTGAAATAAGCAGGGCAGATCTGAAGCACCTTGGACTGGCACCTTGTTGCCCATTCCCTCCAGAGGAACATCTAACCCAATCTTGATATGAGGATGAAGAAATTGGACTAGCCTGCAGTGGATGCTGAACTATTCTACCTTGGGACCTCTTGCCCTTTCTGCGGTGTAAATGGGGGAATGGTGAGAAGAGAGACTGACAGGAGGGAGCTGGAGGGGCAAGGAAGTTTGAGCATGGATTAAAAAATGAGACTTTATTCTATAAAAATAAAAATAAATAAATAAAAGAAAAAAAAGAGCCCTGAAAACAAAGTGTAAGTCAAACTCAATTAACTTTGTGGTATGGACAACACTGTGAATTTCATCAATCATGAAGTATGGCAAATGGCCATCAGTATAACCATTATCAATACTGGGAAGATGTATGAATTTTGGAAATGTTTGGAGATTTTTGGATAAAATAATAATATAAATTTTACTTGGATAGAACTTAAAAAAAATAAGAAATAAGCAGGGCAGAATAGACAAAGGTGTTTGAAGGGAAAAAGTGTTTGGGTAGTTTCCAGTGTTAGGGACAGAATACCAACCCAACCAAAAAGCCTTTGACCCATTGTCCATTCTGCCTGCTTTTCAGCTGGAGCAACAGAGGCAGACAGAGAAAGTGTGAAAGTGTTCAACCAATGACAGGTATAATTTGAAGTCCAAACCACTAATGGAAGCCTATGACACAATCTTTCTGGATGATAAGGAACCATAGGCTGGATAGCTCAGTGAGTAAGGATATAAAAATAAACAACCACAACAAAATAATTCCTAATGATACTTTGATATGTACTCAAAAATGAGTACCTTCTCTATAGTGATCAGAGAGACTTTCTCACACAGCTGATGGGAGTAGATACAGCAATCCGAAGCCAAACTTTAGGCAGGACATAGTCTAAATTAGAGATGTGCATTGAGTTTCTCCTCTTGGAGCTCAGTGAAAACTGTGGAAAATGCATGAATTCTATTTGGTATAGAATGAAAACCAGGAGACAGATTTTGGTAAAAAGCTTGAATATCAGAGAGATAGCAAAACGAAGAAAAGCCACTTCTCACCCGCCAACTCCTCAGGTCTGTCTCCACAAAATCTTCTGATTCCAAACCTGTCTTTCCTCAGCCCACCAAGGAAGCATCCTGGAAAGCTGAAAAACCTCTCTTCTCTTCCTTCTGCCCAGCCATCTTAACTTCTTCTTTCAACATTCCTTAGGCTGAGATTAAAGGTGAAGATCACCACTCCCTGTCCTTGACTCCCAGTTTGACTGCCATCTGATAATCCTGATTAATGTTATTAAAAATATAGATTTAATTTTAAAAGGTGGGGAAAAAAAACTTGAAGTAAATAAAAGGGTCTAGGATACTAGGAAAACATAGCCCACAGAATGTATTAAGCTGGGCTCATTGTACTTAGAAAGGCCTAAGCAGCATCAGAGAGCCTGCCAGGGTCTGTGCTAGGTCCTTTGCATCTATGCTGTGGTCATTTGCTTGTTGTTTTTATAGAACTCCCAAAGGTAGGAATGAGAGTTTCTCTGATACTTCCCCCTGCTCTTGGGACACTTCCTCCTACTGGGTTAACTTATCCTATAGGACTGATTGTGTCTATTCTTTTTTTTTTAATATTTTTTTATTTATTTTGTATTTATCAAGAAAAACAGTAAATGAAGTCTTTACCTTTTTCCATATGCAAAACAAAATAAACATCCTTTCAGTTGGTTTTACATAAACAAAATCCTGAGATGTCTGCATACAATGGAAAGTTGTATAATAAACCAAATCAACTGTAATCTTAGTTTGATTTGTCCAAGGAACATTTTGTAAGTTAAAAAAAAAAATCAGAAGGAGAACACAGCAAAAAAAAACAGACAAACAAAAACACTCAAAGCTTTAGGTAAAAAAAAAAGTAATTTGAAAATGTATTCATTGAAAAAATGATTATTATACAATGCCTTGGTTAAATAAGATAGTAGCACAAATTGATTAAGATTCAAAAATGTGTACAATACCATGTTTGGGGAGTCAATATTACACTAATTACTTATGGGTCAACTTGGACTTTTAGATGTTTTCAAGTTTGCAAGTTCAGTGAAGACAAAGTAAAGATCAGAACCTAGTGAGATGTTAAGTAAATAAATGTTATTAAAACAGTTACTGACATTGATATAATGCCCTTTTCTAGATGATAAGTTTCTATACACACACACATACCATGTCTCCTGTTTCATGCATAGAGTATAGACATTCACATACAGGCTAGCATATTGAAATAGAATAATAACTAAGGTTATCTATACAGAAGTTTTCTTCAATATTCTAATATTTAGAATCAGCTGTTTCATTTAATTCCACATTTATTTTAATCCCATATATATTTGAAGAAAGTTATTCATGTGGATTCAATGAATTTATACTTAATTAACCAGAATTTAATAATGAGCATATTCCAAATGTAAAAAACCCAGAATTTTCTCTCTCTTTAATGCATTTTATTATAATTGAAAAGGATAGTTTGTTATATAAAAACAACCTTAAATATTGAAAGGTTTACACTCTGATATTCACTATACAATATGAGTTCGAATAGAATATCTATTTACAGAGACTTGTTATAGCTAAACACCTAATTTCCAATAGGCTACATAAGGATAATGTATTCTTTTAAAAAGTTGGAAGAAGCATTGCAAATTCAGATTTAATGGCTTATCAAAGATTCTACAATGTAGTTGGTAAGTAACATACACTTTAAATTGATAAACTATGTGGGTATGATGCACACTGATGAGCCTGCAGCCCCTGTGGAGACACTACAATCTGTTATGCCACATTGACTTGATATTTGCAAAGATCTTTGTCTCCTTTAAAAAATGTTAATTTTATAAACTTAAAAAGCCCTAGAACGAAACACTAAGTACGTCAAAATAATGATCTTGTTTACAACTTTTACCCATAAGTTTCTAAATAAAATTCAAACACATCTGTTTCCTAAAGGATATGAAGATGTTCCCATTATTTTATGCTTATTAAGTTAGAACGGCAATCACCAAATGCTACAGGGAAGAACATAGATAACTATGCTAAGTCATTGTCATTATTTCTGACAAAGTACACAGAAGACAAATTTTCCTACCACACACTTAATCTATCTTTCATAATGGGTGAACTCTGAAGTCACAGACTGATAACTTGTGTGACCCACTTAATCTCTTATCTATGTTCTGTGGCTTCAGTGGTAGAACATAACAGTCGCCAACATTCAAAATCAAGGCAATTTTTCTCAGAAAACTTACATTTGAAACAATTTATTATAATTAAAGTGCTGGCAATATATAGGCCGGCAATCACTAAAAAAAAAAAAAAAAAAAAAAAAAAAAAAAAAAAAAAAAAAAAAAAAAAAAAAAAAAAAAAAAAAAAAAAAAAAAAAAAAAAAAAAGTAGAAAGCTAATCTAAGAACTGAGTCCCTATTATAAAACTGTTCACTTACTAGACCACGATCCTCACTACAATTCTCTTTCTACAATGATAAAAAGAATTAGTAGCTGTTACTTATTTACAAAGTGAAGGAATTGTCTTTTTGTAAGCATTTAAAATGTTATATTTAGTGATAAATTGATCACTTTATGAGGAACATATTTTTTTATTTGTTTAGATCCATAAAATTACATTTCTCACTTTTCTTATTACCCTTCAAACTTCCCATATACCTTTCACTACTATCCTTAAAATTCATGGTCTTGTCTTTGACTAGTAATTATATTTACACACACACACACACATCTACATATGTGTAACCTAAAATATGCTCAGTTCCCATAATATTGCTTGTACATATTCTTTCAAGATTGTTTGGAATTTCACAACCATTGGTGGGCTCTTCTTTCTAGAAGACCATTTCTCTCACTCACAGCTTTGAGAAAAGCTTAGGAGTTGTCCATTATGACTTGTTTATGTAGGGCTGAGGTCTCCTAGGCTTTTACTTGTTCACTTTGGCATGTCACTGGTGTAGTCCTTGATCAGCTCACCTGTGGACAGCCAAGTTGATGAAGCTTTTGGCATGTTACTTCTGACATTACTAAAAGACAACATCTCACAGCTGTCTTCTACTTGACCCTATAGCTTTGACATTTTTTTTTCTCCTCTTCCACGATGGTTCCTGAGCCTGAGCTTTTGTAGATGTATCCATGTGAGATGGCCTTCACTAATCTGCATTTTATTTCTTTACTTTTTTATTATTATGAATAAAGAAGTCACATTTTCTATCCTTGTATAGCCTTATTCAAGGTCCCTCCCCTCTCCCACCACATCAGGTCATTCTCTCTTCTCCACATCTCCCCAAGTTGTGGTTTTCTATAGATGTCTGCTGTGAAAATAAGTTCCTTTGTTGAGTGGTGAATATTACTCTTATTTGTGGGCATTAAGACAAATGTTACAAATAATTTTCAGGGATTGTGTGGGAATAGTATTTTTTCCTTTACAGGCTTCCTGCTTTAATCTGTTACTTTGCAGCCTACTTCCTATGATACATATTTAAGATCTTTCTTCATTAGATTCAGTCTCTTAAAATATCTATATAATCTTCTCTAAGTGCTTAATATATTTGCTACTCATTGCTTATAAAAATTTTAATAGAAGATGAAACGTATTTTAAAAATATTTTCCTGTATGTATTCTCTATCTTTTTCAGTGCAAATCTTAGAACCACTTTCCCAAGATTTTCAGCATGTTCACATGCTCAGTCACACCTGATAAAAGTCACAACTTTTATCCATGAAAGATAAGAGTTTATGTGAAGACATAACACATAAATACAACCTTTAATATGGTATTTTAAAGTTTTTTTGTTTTGTATTCATTATGTTCATTCCCTTGTAAAACAGAATGTAATCACATTGCAATTTTTATATTGCTTGAAAGATTTTGCTGAGGTATATAAACTTTAAGGGAAAAAACAGAGATAGAGTAAAAGATAGTTAAAATAGGCTAGAAAGAAAACATCAATGTCAGAGTTAAAATGAGTTAGAAGGAAAACATCACAAGAGAGTTTGAAGGAAAAAAAAAATCAATAAAGTTAGAGTTAGAAGGAAAATATCAAAAATGAGAGAAGAAATCACTCAGAAACTAATGAATAGAAAATGCAAAGGAAAAAATAGTGTATCTGAAGGAAACCATCAAGAGGGTGTGTGTTTCTTTTTTCTTAACCCTCTTAGAAAAGTCTTAGCCTAGGCCAACACCATAGATTCCTTTTGAGCCCTGAGCTGTCTGGAGGCTAATCTTCCAGAAAGATATCTAGCATTGTCAGGAAATAAAAGAACACAGAACACTTGAATTATTGACATATAGCTACCCTGACACAAAAGAGTGTACCTTACAATCATTGCATAGATATTTCAAGAGTAAGAAAAAAAGATACTATAGTATCAGAAGTCAGTATAGTTGGTAAAAAAGAAAAAGAGATTAAAGGAATTACTTTATCTTTGTTGCTTTTCTTTTATTCTGACAAAACTACTTGACCAAGGCAACTTATTAAAGACAGCTTTATATTTGGGAATCTTTAAAAAATAAAAGCCCTAAAATTTACTGTTATAGAGAAATGGAGACATATTTAAAGAATTAAAATATCTATAATTTAAAAAAAATTATAGTGGTTAATTTCAATATTTCTTTTCAGTAATTGGTAGTATAAATAAGAAAAAATTTAGGAAACAAAAAACATCTTACTCTATTAAGCAACACAAACTAGCAGATGTAGAATAAGTAATAAAAGTGCAATTTAGTTTTCTTTTCAAGTGTAAATAAGAGTAAAACCTTTCAAGGTTAATGTATACATTAGGCTATTGGTCTTAATACATTTAAAAGAACTGACCCCATACAGTTATTTAACAGAAAACCTGTAGACATAAGTAAAAGCCACAAAGACACTTAGAAAATTCTAAAATACAAGAAAAATAAATAATATATACTCCCAGATAGAGTATGGCTTTAAGAGAAAGTTACACATAAGCTGAAATGTACCAGTTTCAAAGCACTAAAGGAAATGCTGATAAAGGGAATAATTTCAATAACAAAATTGGCAAACAACCTGACTGCTTTTGTTTGCCAATGTCAGAAAAGAATACAGGGTTCATGTTTCATGGTTCACACTGGCCAGGCTTTCTTTCCAGGGCATACAGTATTTTGGAACAAAAGCGAGAGTAGATATTTAGAGATCCATATTAGACAAGCTTCAGGGACACTGTTTTGTGAGGTGATAACATCTCCCAATAATTTAGTACAGCATATTAGGGGATTCAAGAGTATTTTTCTTCTTGTTTTACTATTCTTATTCTTATTAATATGTACTAAACCAAGTTTTAAAACATTTATATCAAGATGTGTACAATTCTGCTTGATGTAGACCTATATACCATGTAATATATTTGATTTATTTAAATTACCATTAAAATATGGATTTATTTACTATTACACATTTAACATACATCAATACTACCAAAAATCCATAGGAGAAAATATCAACAAATATACATTATAAAAACAGGTAATGTTGTGTAAAATGCTTACAAAAATTGATTAAAATACAAATGTAAAAAAATTACCCAGAATATCAAAACCATGTAGACTGGTGTTTCTACTCTTTATTCCTGTGACTGGAGCACTTAGGGTCAAAGTAAAAGCCCAGGCAGCATTAACAGAGCTAAACTACAACTGGAAAAAAGATAACTAGAGACAAAGTAATACAGAAAAGCAGACAAAGGAGATTTATTCAGTGTGGGCACATTTAGAGAAAGGAATAAAGAAGTCCAGTGAAGTCATACCACAAAGTTCAATGTGAGGGTCATCTCATGAGATATAGGTTTATACCAAAGGCTGGACACAGCCAGCAGTCCTGACTAAAGTCTAGTCTCACTCATGTACATCATCTTTGTCTCAATTTGTCTCTCTTCAAAGTAGCCTGACAAGTTATCAGTACTGAGGGACTCTTACTCAATAGACAAGCTGTCCTTGGATGATCTTTTCTATTGGCCAGCATTAGATGACTGGAGAACTTTTCTCAGGCCCCTTGTATTACTATTAGTAGTAGTCTGCAATCCAAAGAGAAAAATTTAACTGTCTTTCTATAATATTTTCATTCTTATAGGGACACTCCTATATGTTCAGCATCAAGAAACACTTAGAAATCCTGATTTTTAAGTTTGTATCACAGTGCTAATAGGGCTGGCCCTTTCTTTGAATGGCAGAATTGGGGATGAGATGTGTTAGTTCATGCTTGTAATATCTAAATTCTTTTCTTTGAAGACAGATGTCCTTTAAAAATTACTTCTACTTGTTAGAGCATATTTATAGGAAGTCCATAAAAGCTAAATTATAAAAGGACTGAGCTTTCATCCCCTAGAGATCAATCACCATTTGGAGAAAAGTCCCCTAGGGAAGTCTAGAAATAAGATTAAAATTTCAAAAAATAATTTAAAAACTCACTTATGCTTCTATTAGCATTGGAAGCTCCTATAAGATTTTCACTCTTTTGATAATTATAATATTTCCTGGGGCTGGAGTTAGTCATCTCCTGTGATGATATCAGCCTTCTTTCTTTCTGTAAAAAATATAAAGTAGTTCCCAATATGGAGGTGAACTATCTTTTATAGCAATTAGGTTGTTAATGAAACCATTATAAATACTTTCAAGGACAAAGGTTAATAACTCTAAGACTTTGTAAAAAATAAAGTGCAAATTCTTTGGTTTACTGATAAGGATGATGAAATAGCAACATTTGCCATATTCTGCTCATCAAAAGAGGATGAAAGTTAACTGTTGAGTCCTGGACTAATGCACTAGTGTTTGGGGTATATAAAAATGAGTTGTGACAATACATTACAAATCCTCACCTATGTCCTCTATTAAAATTAAGAAATTATCTATGCAATATTGGAAAACATGAAGTGACTTGAACATTTAAAATTTTCTATATGCCTATGGTCTAATGCAAATTAGTTGTAATGGTTTTCACATTCCAAGTTACAGAATGGTCCAGGAAGATATTTTATAAGATACTTGGAGAATCAGTAAGTATATTAATTTAGGTACAAGCAGAAGGTAGAACTGATACAAGAGGGGTTTTGAACATAACAAATTGTAGTACATGACTAAGAATAACTAAAATTGAAGACATACTTCATGGCAGAGAGATGGGATCTAGGGAAGAACAGACCTGGGAAAGAGATATCTTCTCTAGGGCTAAGGTTCACTTTCTTTTTTTTAAAAAAAAAAAAAAAACTTTTATTTACTTATTTGCCTTGGTGTTTGCCTGGAACTGAGAACTGGAACTACAGACAGTTGTGAGCTGCCATGTGGGTGCTGGGAATTGAACCCCGGTCCTCTGGAAGAACAGTCAGTGCTCTTAACCACTGAGCCATCTCTCCAGCTCCAAGGTTCACTTCTTAATGCCCAAGACCTAATTGGCAAGGACACTAACTATGATTCACAGATCATATAGACAGACCACTGCCAAAAGGAAGCATCCCCGACAAAGTGAAGCTACACTTGTGGATACATACACTAAGAATGTTGAAAAGCTGTTGCAGCCAACAGAAGAAAGCTTTTCTGCATCAACATCCTTAAGGAAGCTTAACTAAACCCATGGTAAGAATAATATAAAGCTATTTATCCAACTTTTCCAGAGCAGGGACTGATAGCGACTTTAGATGTGGAAAACAAGGCCTACAAGATTACCTTTTGGTCCTTAGTTCAACCAGAGAAATTGATTTTTCTTATTTAAAAATTGATAGCTATGCAGAGAATTTATTTGAAACATAAACTCTGAAAGACAATAGATGGGAATAGATAAAGCTTTTAAATTTAAGCATGAAGTGTCATTAACAACATTAAAATGTTGACTGAAAACTTTTAAATTTTTAGTTTAATATTTTAATATAATATGCTTTGATCACATTTTCCTGTCTCTCAAATTATACCAGATCTTTTCTCTATTCTTACAACTTGTTTTCTCCTTCTTCAAAAAAGAAAGCAACGGTTAAAACAAAACAAAACAAAACAAAACCTAGTAAGACAAAAGTGCTGAAACAAAATATATAGCTCACAAAAAATAATAATGAAATAAGATGTAGCCTCTTTTTATATTATCCACTGCTTCTTACGAATGGGCCCCTAACATGGTAGGTGGTGGATGGATATACCAGTGATACTCCACAAGAGAAAACTGATCTTCCCCCTCTTACCCAGTATCCACTGTAGATAGCTTATTGGCTAATGATGGGATGCTGTGTCAGCTTTTTCTTCTCATGACTGAGATTTTGTCTGGTTTGATCCTGAACACATCTTGGACATGCTGTCAAATCTCTGTGAGTTCATATGTGCATCTGCACTGTTGTGCCTAGAAGCCATTACCTTGGGGTCCTCTTCCATCTCTGGCTCTTACAATCTTTCTGTCTCTCTTTTGCACAGGTACCTAAGTATTGAGATAAGGCATTTAACAAAGACATTCCATTTAGAGATGAGTGCTCTCCAAAGACTCTAACTTTCTGCTCACTGCCTAATTGTGGGTTGACTCACAAAAGAATTTTCCAGGACACAAATAGCAAAATCAGTACGTTATGTGTTCGTTTTTTAATTTTATGAATAAAGTCAATTTTAATCCATGTATACCCTTGTTCTAACTCGCTTCCCACTCCCACCCCTTCCAGTTACCCTGTCTTCTCCACATCACATTATCTTCTCCCCAGCAAGGACAGAAGGTCCCAAGGTCCCAAGGTCCCAAGGTGGCTTAGTTCAGCAACCACTCCAGGCAGATCCGCTTTCCTTACCCCAACATCAAGACTGGGTTAGGTGTTCCTCGGGAGGGAATGGGATCCAAGGTGCCTGTCAAAGGTATTTCTGATCCCCAGCTGTTCAATGTTTGTGGTTTGCAGCTTGGACATGTTTTGCATTATGCTTTTTTTGTTTAGAGTCCACTAATGAGTGAGTACATCCCATGATTATCTTTCTGGGTTTGTGATACCTCGCTCAGGAGGATATTCTCCAAATCCATCCATTTGCCTGAAAATTTTAGAATATCATTTTTTCTTACTGCTGAGTAGTACTCCATTGTGTAGATGTACCACAGTTTGTTAATCCATTCTTCAGTTGAGGGGCATCTAGGTTGCTTCCAGGTCCTTGCTACTACAAATAATGCTGCTATGAACATAGTTGAGCTAATGCCATTGGAGTACGACTGTGTGTCTTTAGGATATACACCCAGAAGTGGTATTGCTGGGTCCTTGGGGAGACTGATTCTCAATTTTCTGAGAAACTGTCATACTGCATTCCAGAGTAGCTGAACAAACTTACACTCCCACCAACAATGGAGGAGTGTTCTCCTTGCTCCGCACCCTCTCCAGCATATGCTGTCATCTGTGTCTTTTATCTTAGCCAATCTGACAGGTGTAAGGTGGTATCTCAAAGTTGTTTTGATTTGCATTTCTCTGATGGCTAAAGATGTTGAGAACTTTTTCAGGTGCCTTTCAGCCATTTGTAATTCTTCTGCTGAGAATCCCCTTTTTAGTTCTGAACCCTATCTTTGATTGGGTTATTCAAGGTTTTGGGCTCTAGTTTCTTGAGTTTTCTATATATTTTTCATCACCATCTCTGACTTCAAGTTATACTGTGGAGCTACAGTAATAAAAACACCCTAATTCTGGCATAAAAACAGACTTGTAAATCAATGGAATCAAATTGAGGTTCTAGGCATTAACCCAAAAACCTATGAACACCTGATCTTTGACAAAGAGGCCCAAAATAGCCAATGGAATTAAGATAGTATCTTTAACAAATGGTGTTGGCGTAGTTGGATGGTAGTGTGTAGAAAAAATGTAAATAAATCCAAGCCTATCATCCTATACAAAACTCAAATCCAAGATATATGTTCTTTGAGAAAGTCAAGAAGATACACAAACCCTTATCCAAACAAACCAAAAAGCAGAGAGAATGAGTTTCCAAATCAACAAAATCAGAAATGAAAAGGGGGACATAACAACAGACCCCAAGGAAATCCATGAATTATCAGGTCATGCTTTAAAAATCTATACTCCACAAAAATGGAAAATCTAGAAGAAATGGACAACTCTCTGGACAGGTTCCATTTACCAAAATTAAATCAAGATCAGATTAAATATGTAAACAGACCTATAACACCAAAGGAAATTGAAGCTATCATTAAAAGTCTCCCAAATATAAATGCCCAGGCCCAGATGGTTTCAGTGCAGATTTCTACCAGATATTCAAAGAAGAGCTAATACCAAAACTCCTCAAACTGTTTTATACAGTAAAAACTGAAGAAATATTGCCAAACTCTTTTTATGTGGCCACAATAACCCTGATACCAAATCACTCAAAGACGCAACAAAGAAAGAGAATTGAAAACAAATTTCCCTCATGAATATTGACACAAAAATCCTCAACAAAATTCTGGTAAACCGAATTCAACAACATAATGAACAGCTTGGGTTCGGATACACCTTGGACCAGCACCTTGGAGCCCATGCCCTCCAGATGAACACCTGACCCAGTCTGGATGTTGGGATGAGAAAAATGGATCTGCCTGGAATGGATGCTGAACTAAGCCACATTGAGACCTTGGGACCTCCTGTCTTTGCTGGGGAGGAGATTAAGTGATGTGGAGAAGAAAGAGTAACTGGAAGGGGTGGGAAGGGGAAGGGAGTTTAAACAAGCATATGCATGGATAAAAAATATGACTTTATTCGTAGTAAAAAGAAGTCATTCACCATGATGAAGTAGGCTTCTCCCAGAAAGGCAAGGATGGTCTCAACATATAAAAAACTGTAAATGTCATCCATCATATAAACAAATCAAAGGAAAAAAAAAACACATGATAATCTCCTTAGATATTGAAAAAGCCTTTGAAAAATTCCAACATTTCTTTATGATAAAAGTCCTGGAGAGATCAGGAATACAGGGAAAAATACATACATCTAATAAAGGTGATCTACAAAAAGCCAAGAGCCAACATCAAACTAAACTGAAAAAAACTCAAAGCAGTCCCACTAAAATCAGGAACAAGACAAAAAAGTCCTCTCTCCTCTTATCGATTCAATATAGTTCTCAAAGTTTTAGCTAAAGCAATAAGAGAACAAAAGGAGATTGAGGGGATAAAGATTGGAAAAGAAGAAATAAAACTATCTCTATTTGCAGATGATATGATTGTATACATAAATAACACACACAATTCTACCAGGGAACTTCTACAGCTGACAAACATCTTCAGCAATATTGCAGGATGCAAGATTAACTCAAAGAAATCAGTATCTCTCCTCTATACTAAAGATAAAAGGGCTGAAAAAGAAATAAGGGAAACATTACCCTTGATAATAGCTGCAAATAGAATTAAGTACCTCGGGGCAACTATAACCAAAGATGTAACAGATCTATTTGACAAAAACTTTAAATCCCCGAAGAAAGAAATGGAAGAGGATATCAGAAAATTGAAAGATCTAAGGGTTTTAAAAAGAAATATTTATTGCCCATGATGAGGTATCTTATTTTCTTTTCTTTCTCCTCCTTCCTTTTTTAATTTTCCATTTTATTCTTGAGAAATGTCTCACTACAAAGTAAAGCTTTCTCTGAAAATTATTGTATAGATTAAGCCAATTTTTATTACATATTTTGAGAATTTATACATGTGTACAAGATGGCTGAGTCATTAAAAGCTAGGCTTACAACCAAAAATATTTACATCATTCCAACTTGTCAATCCTGTTTTCCAGCTGGTAATTTGTCTGCATTCCTTTCTTCATTCTCAAATTTATAAGTCCTTCATAATTGTTATATATAGTAATACACGCAAATACATATATCTATGCTGAAGTTAGTATTGCTCATGAGTATGGCAACTTATGAATGGATAACCTACCAGGGGCTCATCTCTGGAGAAGACTGATTCTCCCTGTCTTTGCATGTATAATTTCCTATTATCTTCTAGTGGCAAGGACTTACGAGATTTCCTCTCCTGTGAAGGTTAGGCTTAGGTGATCATGTTGTTAAGATATCATGGATACAACTAGTTGTCACATATAGAAGATAATATCCCAGACTAGTCATAATGATCCTCTGACTCTTAGAATCATTTTATCCCTTCATCTACAATGTTCTCTGAGCCTTAGGTGTAGTGCTTGTGTTATAGGCATATCCACTGAAGCTGTTCACCCCATGCTCAGCTGTTGCTTGCATTTTTACCAATTGGCTTTCTATAATGATCTCTGCTGCAAAAATGGCTTCTTTGATAAGTAGTGAGAGGAGGAATATAAGGCTATGCATTTCTTATACAGGTGGGAATTATATTGGATTAGGGAAATGGCTGTTTGTGTTTTCTTATAAAGTCAATGAACACTCCAGCCATAGATAGTTTTCTGTGTTTCTTTTTTTTTTTTTTTTTTTTAACTTTATTTATTTATTTATTTATTTGCCTTGGTGTTTGCCTGGAACTGGAACTACAGACAGTTGTTAGCTGCCATGTGGGTGCTGGGAATTGAACCCGGGTCCTCTGGAAGAGCAGACGGTGCTCTTAACCGCTGAGCCATCTCTCCAGCCCTTTCTGTGTTTCTTGTACCAGGCATAAATTCTATGCTATTAAGCAGACCATAAGTCCAATTAACTAACTGTTGCCTCCAATACATAAGTGTCACAGTTGCACACTTGGGTATATCTTTCTACTTTGGTCTTTGTTATGGTTCATAGCCTTGACATCTGAATAAGACTTTTTATTGGTTTTCTTCATTGACAGTTTGCAAAGTGACTTTTGATACCATGGGGCTAATCAGTCTTTAAGTAGGAGTCTTCCTGATCAGTTCCAAATGTCTTTCTTTAAGTCCTGTGTATGAAGTATATGATGACTTTAGCAAGGGTTTTAACCTTTAAGTTTGAGAGGCAAATAATGGCAATGGCAATGGCAATAATATTGGACATCCTGACCAATGTGAATGGATGTTTCCCATGCTCTAGAACTGAGTTGGTTTTTTTGTTTGTTTGTTTTTTATCCTTGACAATTGGGAAAAACATTACCACCCTAGTGGTATAATTTTATTTGAATTATTTATATACGTATAGGGATATACTTATATGTATTATTAACTAAGCAGAAAACCCACTCTAAGCTAAATATTACCTCTTTATGTTGTTCAAACATCTCAAATTCACAATTCTTTCTCTTGCTTGATTTGTTATGGTTATGAGATTTAAGGCATGTGCAACCATGTCAGGGTAAGTTAAGTCAACAAAAATTTATATAATGAACAAGATAAGTACTAATTAGAATAAAAATTATGCTACAACTCCATCAAATAATCAGTAAAAGAAGAAAAGTGAAAATAGAGATAAAATCTTGAGTCACCTAGAATAGATATTGTCTAAAGCTTAAAACAGAAAAACTAAATACTTATATAATAGTGTTTTCATTCATTTAATTGATAAATTTAGAGGCAAACAACAAACGTATAAAAGTGGCAAAGGGTTCAAATGCTCTAAATAAAAATGAAAGTAAAATTTTCTTTCTCAGAGAAGGAATTTTAGCCTTATTCAGTTTGTGTTTGTACACAGGCTTGAACTTGATGAATTAGGCTGACAATGTTAAATCATAGGGAAACTATTTCAAAAAATAGATTCCACAATCCCACATTCTTTAAATTGTTGGCACTTTTATTTCTTCCAAACTTTCTAAACTGAGTATCATAAGAAAATGTTCAAAGTTAACAAATGGTTAAATGAAGTCATTAGATATATTTGAAGGGAAAAAAGTGAAAACTAACATTCATGTATTAGTGGTACCAGAATAGAAGTATTTACTGAGTGACCAGTTTAAGGTCAGGAGTAGAGATAGTAAACAGACAGGAGGAGGTGGAGGAGGAGGCGGGTGGAAGAGGAGGAAGAGGAGGAGTGGAAGAAGAAGATATTGCCCATTTATTTGAGGCACTTAAATGTAAATGAAAGAAAATATAAACTATGAAAATAAAAGTGAGATATTAAGTTTCATTTTAATGGCAAATGAAATAAAAATAATTAAAAAGCTCAGCTGACAGGAAATTTAGAGGTTCAATAATAGCTGAAATTTAGTTGAAAATAAAAGAATAACTCTTCCTTTACTCCTGCTCTAAGTAATAAACATTAAATAGCTATCATGTAAAACCATGAAGATTATTACAAAGTTGCAAAGGATGTTATTCAGTGTATAAAATGCAGCATTAAATAGACTTTAATCTCAAAGGCTCATCTTTTAGATCCTTGGGACAGCTAATGATTCTGATACTGGTGCTAAGAGCCATCTTTTATTTTTCCACAGTAATTTTTAATATTTATTTTTATTTTATGTGAATTGGTGTTTTGCCTGCATGTATAACTGTGTAAGGGTGTCAGATCTTGGAATTACAGACAGTTATTAGCTGCCATGTGGATGCTAGGAATCGAACTCAGGGCCTCTGGAAGAACAGTCAGTGCTCTTAACCTGCTGAGCCATCTCTCCAGCCCTCTTCCACAACATTTAAGATGGGCTTATATAACAGTTTTCTGTTATCAAATCATAGAATATTATATCTGCCTTTTAACATCTACCTCAGATGAGATTTAGCCCACATGCCAATGAAGCTTACAGGTCAAAATCTTCTTTCTCACGATATGTAAGATGTATAAAACTCATGCACTTTAACCAAAATTAGTAAAGACTGCAGTCTCTTCTAGTACATTTCACTCTTTAACATACTTCCTGTTTAGAAATTTCCTTCTTGCTCATGTTGCTCTTTAGTAAGATTATAGAACATTTTGTAGAAAACCTTACTGGGTTAATGTCTGGATCCTCAATTCTATTCCATTGATACACAAGTCTGTTTTTATGCCAGTACCAAGCTGTTTTTATTACTGTAGCTCTATAGCAGAACTTGAAGTCAGGGATGGTGATGCCTCCTGAGGTTCTTTTGTTGAGCAAAATTGTTTTGGCAATCCTGGCTTTCCTTTTATTCCAAATGAAATTGAGTATTGTTCTTTCAAGGTCCAAAAAAATATTGTGCTGGGATTTTGATGGGCAGTGCATTGAATCTATAGATTGCTTTTGGTAGAATTGCCAACAACAAAAAAAAATTAAATAATGTTTACCTAAAGTGGTAGTCAAGTATGAAGATAAAACAGCTAGAAACTGTCATATAGACAATTATTTGGTTGAAATATGATAGCTAGAAACTAGAGTCCAAAATCCTAAATAACTCAATTAAAAGTGGGGTCCATAACTAAAAAGGGAATTCTCAACAGAAGAATTACAAATGGCTGAAAGGCACTTGAATAATTGCTCAACTTCTTTAGCCATCAGAGAAATGCAAATCAAAACAACTTTGAAATACCACCTTACACTTGTCAGAATGGCTAAGATCAAAAACACAGAGGACAGCCTATGCTGGAGAGGATACGGAGGAAGAGGACCACTCCTCCATTGTTGGTGGGAGTGTAAATTTGTACACTCTGGAATGCACTATGGTGGTTCCTCAGAAAACTGGGAATCAATTTCCCCAAAGACCCAGCAATATCACTATTTGGTAAATACCCAAAGCACTCACATTCACACTCCAAAGACATAAGCGTCTCTTTGTAAATTATTTTATTAACCTTAATATATAGTCTTTTATATTTATGTATATTTGTAATTTTATTGAATAGGTGATTTTCAGTTTATATAAGATTGAGAATTCATAAGCTTGAGAATATTCTACGTCTTTTTGTATTTAAAAAATTTGAACATGCTATAACAAACTTTAAGCAATTTCAGTATAAATAAGTTTCTCATAGACTTTATGAGTCTATATCTATATTTTAGATCCAGATGCAAGGAATTCAGATCTCAGACTATTCAAGAAAAAAAAGTTTCTAGAAACTAACAGAACTTGAAGTGAAAAAAAATCAAAGTAAACTCTAGAATGAGGAAGAAAATACAAATAAACCTTAGATGAAAATTTTCCACAGTTCCTGTTTCCCTAATTGCTTCAACTGATCTTTCAAAACAGGGTAAAATAAGGGAAAATGCCACTAATGAAGTTCTATTTCAGATATGCTTATTTATTAACATTTATTGATCCAGTTTTTACCAACATTACTGACAGTCTCAGCCACCAACAACTGACATCTCATCTCTGCTTCTAAATTTGGCATTTTTACATTACATGTGTATTATAATTTTATGCAGTGTTTGTTTTCCAACATATGGTTTATTTTCCTAGTTTAAAGCCCTTCAGTTTGATCTATGTTGTCACAAATAACATCATTTCCTTCTTTCCATGGCTGCATAGCACTCTACTACGACATACAGACTATGCTTTCTTTGTTCATTCATCTAATCTGGACGTTTGGATTGTTAACATGACCTGGCTTCTGCGAGTGATGCTGTAACTGATAAAGTAGTGTTCATGTCTCTTTGACATACTAATTTGGGCAGATACTAAAAAATAAGATTACCTAAATCATGTTGTAGTTCTACTTTTAATATTTTAGAAACATTCATACTGCAGCATGTTTGGACGTATTTGCATTTCTTCCAACATTATCTCAATCTCCCCCATCCTAGTTAACAAGATCTGTTTTCCTGTTTTGCTGGTAGCCAGTCTCCCTAAAAATAAAATTCCATTGTAACTATTTGCATTTCTCTGAGAATAGGTGATTTTGAGTAAATATAGTAGTGTATTTTTCATTTGTACATGTATTTTCAAAAATGTATATTAGGCACTTTTGTCCATTTATAACCAGGTCATTTTCTATCTCCTATTAATTTGTTTGGGTTCCATATATATATCTATATCATATCTATATGATATACATAATATTAACCTCTAGCTCCAGCCATTTGCCTGCAAATTTCAGAATGTCATTTTTTTTCTTTTTCTACTGAGTAGTACTCCATTGTGTAAATGTACCACATTTTATTTTTATCCATTCTTCAATTGAGGGGCATCTAAACTGTTTCTATGTTCTAGTTGAGAAAATATATTTCTTGTATGACTGTGCATTTTTTGGATATATGCCCAATAGTGGTATTGCTGGATCATGAGGTAGATTGATTCCTAGTCCTCTGAGGAACCACCTTACTGATTTCCAAATAATATTACATTCTCACCAGCAATGGAGGAATGTTTCCCTTAGCTCACATCCCCTCCAGCATAGGCTGTCATCAGTTTTTGGCCATTCTGACAGGTGTAAGATGACATTTCAGAATTGTTTTGATTTGTATTTCCCTGATGGCTAATGATATTGAAAAATTCTTTAAGTGTCTTTTGGCCATTTGAGCTTCTCTAGAGAATTCTCTGTTTAGATCTGTATTCCATTTTTTAAATTGAATTATTTGATTTTTTGATCTCTAGCTCCTTGAGGTTTTTATATATTTTAAAGATTATCACTCAAATTACTTGATTAGTTAACAAATACATTTTCCCATTTTGTAGGTTAACAATAGTGTTCCAATATTTTAGTCTTTACAGAGAATATGTCAATTTGATAATAGTTATTCCTGAGAAGTGAATACTACTTTCTATTTTCTACTTTACTGGAGTAATGTATAAAACCAATAAAATTATTTATCATAAAATAATATATCAATTTTGAACACTTAATTGGATTATGGTAAACCAAAAAGAGTCAAGAAATAATATTTTGTTTGTTTTATAATTATATAAAACATGAATGTAAATGAGAAAATCCTGATCTTGGAATTCAGGGATCTATGTCAGTATTAGGTAGAGCAATAATTTTATTGATGCCCAGATATATAAGAAAATTAAACGATCAGTGAGAAGCTGAACTTGAGAATATTCATCTGGTAAGACAGATAGATATTCATAGTGCAGTCTTTAGCCATAAAAATCACATAGAGTTACAACTTAAATACTCAAAATAACAAATAAAAATAACATTTTCTCCTCAGGTATTAGTGTGTATTGTGTCCCATATATATGCATGTATATATGGGAAACTAATTACATTTTGGCCCTACAAAGTATATTATATAAGAGGTTCCGTGACAGTTGTTAGATTTCTAAAATTCACATGTCACTGAAGTATCTGCAAGACATTTACAAATGCCCTACAAATAACTAGGAAAGCAGTAGCACAAGAATATCACAAATGACACCTTATGGACTTCGCCTAGGGGTCCAAAAACAAATGGATGCATAAAGAAAATGGGTTTGTAACTAAGTGAAACATTATTTGGCCTTAAAAAGGAGTAAAACTGAGTCATCTGAGGGAAAATAATGGGACTGAGGGTTGTTAAAATAATATTGTTAAAGCAAGAGTAAAACAAACAAATGCATGCATGTTTCCTATCATATATAAAACCCAGATGTAAAATGATTAAGACATTAAAAGTAGAAAGGGCTACAGGAGATCAGTTTGATTCCAAGAGGAGAGGAGGATAGGGGAAGAATGGGGATGAATATGACCAAAAAGTATATCTGAAACACATTTATAATAATGTCCTAAAACTCCTTGTTCAATTAATAGCAATTAATAATTTTGTAATATGAAGGCATTACTAATACTTTTACTAACATATTAAATTCTATCAAAGATTCAGTTTGATTTTTTTTTCAAATGCTAAGCCTGTATAAATTTGGATTCACACTAAAATCTTACAAGTTTTAAGGATTTCTTTTGAGGCTCCTGCCAATTTCTGTGAGTTATATGTTAAGTCATCAGTGTACAAAAGCATGTGTCCCTCAACAGCTCCCTTTACACTAGCTCCTCTGTTAATGCAATGGATGTGCTCTATAAATGACCACAGTTGAAAGAGCAGCTCCTATTGATAAACATGGAGTAATATTTATGTAGAACACCACACATTATAAAAATCAAAGGACACTTTTCACAATGACAGATAATTATAATGTCCATGTGACCATACCAAGTCTGCTTCCTATAGTGGAGCTACAATAGCTATACACAGCCCATCATGTTGCTCATCATTGTACTGAATTTTATTCGGGGCTATAACTAATACTGTGGTTCTACATGTGCTGTAATTTCTATGTGCAAAATCATATCAATTAGTCTTCATTTGGAAAAAACTCTCTACTACCTTTCATTTCTTATAATGGCAAAACCCCAGCAGATTAAACAGCTCAAAGTCTGTTGCTAGAACATCTCAGCACAACAAACACTTAGTTGACTAATTCAAATTACCAGCAGAGTAATTATCATTTTTATCCTCATTATGTGAGTTGAATGCAACACTTTTTAAGTCCATCATTTCTTTAGGTGTTCAGACAAATCAACCAGCCCACAGGTAATCTTACTGGCTCTTGGAATTCTGCTTGATCCCTTCTTTGCATTCCTGACATTGCAGTCAGGAATCAGACTAGATTATGCTGATACTGAGCTCTGGAGACATGGTGCAGTTCAGTAAGCCTGGAACAAAGTGCCTCCCAACAGCACACTGGCAGTAGGAAACTGGGAGTTAGTCTGACATAAATTTGAGTCATCAGGTTATGAAGTATTGACCACAGGAAGAAATTAGGCAAGTGAAAGAGGGTGTGAAAATGGACAAAAAGTAAGGCCGGTTGACCATGACATAAGGAAGAAAAAGTGGCTGACATAGACAAAAGGTGATTGCTCACCCTTTTGACAGACTAGACTGACTGAGTTAAATAGGATAAAAAGGACTTCTAATGTCCCATCACTGTGTTTGTATACAGCAGTCACAGAAAATATTGGAAATGCAAGGAAAACAAGATTCAACAGGGGATTTCCAAGGAGACGTTTCATATTGTCTACATGAATAAAAGTCAGTTTACTCTGATTTTTGTTTTGTTTTGGTGTTTTCCTGTGGGTCAACTATCATCTGTTATAAATGACAGAGCCAGAAGCAGGTTGTGTGCCAGTTAACTCAAAGAATGAGTTCATTAGTTAGCATGTGTTAATGACAGACCTGAGTTTGTTAGAGGGCTTCTCCTCATTCTCTAGAGAAACCAGCCTTCTGGAGGAAATGCTTTAAATATTATCTGTGGCTCACAGATGGATAATTGAAGTGCTAGGCAGATCAGGTGGAAATGAACTTAAACTTACTGATTATATTTTAAGTTCATTTCTTTGGGTGAAAATAGTTAAGACAGTGGATAAATGACAATGGAAAATCTTAAAATTCCAAATATCTTGTTCTTTACTTATCTAGTCACTTTTTAAAAAGTCCTTCTTTAAAAAAAAAAAGGTATCTAAAATAGTATTGTGTGCAGAATTCTCAGATTCCTTATCCTAAAGTGCATACATCTTTTGGGACACCTTGTTCTTGAATGTGGGCAGGACTTGGAAATGTGACAGGTTATTATTTTCATGATTAGGTCACTAATGTCACTAATGCATTGGTATATAATTAATCCAAATGGAGATTATTACAGGTAGAGTTGACCTAATCAGGTAAATCATTTAAAAGAAAGTGAAGTGCAACTTCCTACTGGCCTTGGAGACCGAAGCTCTATGAATCCAACAGCTGCAAAGAAATGAATTCTGCCAACAACAATGTGAATTTTTGAAAGACTCCCAGCTCCAGAAGTCCAGATGTCTCCTAGCACTGGCTGACAACTTGAGAACTTGAGCTCAACACCCAGCCAACCTGGCACTAATGTCTGACCTTTACAAACTGTGAACTAATATAGCTGTACTGGTTCTAGCACTAAATTTGTTGTAATTTGTTATATATGGGTAAAAATAGCTAATAGAGGTGATATGAAAAAATTAATCTCTTCAAAGATTGCTTGTTCATATGTGTGAGCATTTGGATAAATGTAGGAACAGCTCAAGGCCTTCTGCATACTCAGCGAGCACTTGACCATGGAAAACACCTTATCCATAAGCAGAATATTAATTTGTGCTTATGGAATGTTTGCTTTTAAATCAATATTATTATTGAGAATCATGTTACTCATGACCTAAATAAACTAAATCTTCTTTATAATTCAACTCTGCTTCATATTTTATAATCCAAATATTAGTATTGAGCAGCATATAAGTGGAGTCAATATGTCTTTAGAAAAGGAAATACACAGGACATTTTTCATTTCTTGACAGCTGGGCACTCCTCAAGATGCATCTAGGAAATCATTTGAGTAAAAGGAAAAGAAACCTTTTAGTTGTTTTGAAACTCTTTGAAAGCTTAAGAAAAAGATTGATACATAACCTACACACTGGATGGAATTTCTCTTATAATGCTTTATATGACCTTTTTCGTTACACTCTGTCAAACTTGGCATGTACTACAAATGAAAGAGATAATAAAGAGCCATGTTCACCCCTGTGGGGGAAGAAAACAATCTTTTAGAATATTTTCAAGATGTGTTTTATGAAGTATCAGACAGCTTGAAATATTCCCTTTGACATTAGAGGGTTATAAGCTAGGAAAAACCTTCACCATGGAAAAAAATTCATGAGTTATACCCATGAAGTGGAATAGTTCAGAAAGATTTATAATTGCTCAAGTATAGTGAATCATCTCCAAGACAGATTGTTTCTTTAGTCCTGCTTCCTAGCTTCAACTCTGCAACAGGCTGCAAAGTTAGATGGCCTGGCCAAGCTTGACTCTTCCTGCCTTACTCACTCTGCCCAGTGAAATATCTGAGAATAAGATAACTGTACAATTGAGATCTTTGACCAAGAACTTCTAAAATTCATAGGGATGCTTTCTTCTCTCTCCACCTCTTCATAAGAGATGAGGGAATGGTTTAGAATTCTTGGATAGGGGTTGTTCATTGGCATTCTAAGATTCTTCACCTGTAATACACTCATAAAAATCTTTCCAAGGTGGCCATCACCCAACTTACTTTGTTCTGATCTGAAAATATAAAACCAAAAATGCCAATTATACATTATTTTAAAATGGTCTCAAATAAGGACTATGGAATATGTTATCTGTATTTTTTTATAACTACCATAAATAAAAAGGCAAAACATTAAATCATAACATGATATTAATAAAAATACATTTATCATTTCATAAACACAGGAACAAGCAAGAAAAAATTCCAATCAATAACCCATTCACCTAATCAACTATTAGGGTAGATAATAGATAAAGTACAGCCAAATGTGTTCAGAATGTTAATTTTCTGCATTTTAAATGTTACCTGCCTACTTTAAGAACAAAATTCTCATAATGAATACACACAAAAATCACAGTATTAGTAAAATATCAACAATGGGCAAGAAATAACAAATATATCAGCCTCAATTCCTTAGACTCTGTCTAAATGTTACTGAAATGTAGTCTTTAGGGATATTCCCTAAGAATATGCATTTCAAAAGCTGATTGGATTCTGTTATTAAACAAATTTAGGAATCAAAGACAATGGGAGAGTTGCTCAGATTCTGCATCCAGCATGTTTGAACCACAGCCTATCTAATATTCCCTTGGTAATATCCCACATAGGATGGGTTGGTGCTGTCATAGAGCAAGGATGTAATAGTCATGCATGAATCTCACATCATTCTGAATGAATACAAGCTTAAAAGCTCTACATGGGTTTAGAAATTTCTCTCACTGTTAGCAAGTACACTATACATTAAATTTTCAGTAAGTAACTTGCCCACAGTAGAGGTAAGTTTTGAATGAATCTAATCTTTAATAACCTTTCTTTAAATGCTCTTTGATTAAGATTCTCCAGTAGGAACTGGCTATGGTTCTCATTGGTTGAGCATGATAATAAAATGTAAAGATAAAGGAAAAAAATGAGAAGTAAAAAAATATCATGAGAAATAAGCTAGAAGACCTTCAGGTGGAGGAGGATACCAATAGTGGCTTAATCAAAGCATTGGCAAGTAAGGAGTACATGAGTGGAGAGAGTGGCCTACAGAGTGCCTGGGTTGAGAAAAGAGAAATTCTTCTGGGCAAAGAAGGTCAGACTTATATGTACTGTTGGGTAGAATCACAAGACATAACTGCTTCAACATTACACCAGCAGTTCCTACCCAAACTGGATTTTACAATACACATGCAAAAGGTTATCTGTGTAAGAATTATAGTATGGCTTTAGTTCAAAGTAGATAACAAAATACTCAGGGTGAGTTCAGTCAAATATCTGCCTAATGGTCAGATATCTAGAATAATGCATCCAAGAACTCAAGTGCATATTATTTTCATAAGTTCATAGAATATTATTCCAAATTAGGTCATATTTTTGGCCATGAAAATGTGTAAAAATGATTTCTTTACCTTATTTACTTAAACTAGAATAAAACTAAAAGCAAAAGCTAATACAGAAATAATAAATATGCAGACTGAAGACTACAGATTTTAAAAAGTAGTAGAAAATTAAAGAAACCAAGAAAAAGGCTAGAATATTTCTATGAAAATGAAAATGTATTATATTGTAATCTATGCAAGGTAGTTAATGCAATGCTGAGTAAGGTTTATAGCTGTAAGTACATGAAGTATAAAACAGAGCTCAAGAAAATAAGTGATTCACATTTAGTCCTAGGAAAGTAGACAAAAATCCAATTTTTGTTGTGAAAAATTATTTTAAATTGGCAAAGATGTGTTACAGTTGTTTATGCTGCAGAATACTACCTTCACTGTATAAAAAGGTGTTATTTTTCTTTATGCTGCATTTCTTTGACAATGTAAGGATGTGTGTTTAGTTATATAAAGGCATGTTGCCTCTGTTTTACCTGGTTTGCCTAAGGCAGTTGATTTCCTAATAATAAGATGAATGACCAATAGCCAGACAGAGAAAGGATAAGTTGGGCTAGCAGGCAGAAAGAATAAATAGGAGGAGAAATCTAGGTTCAAGAGAGAGAGAAGGGAAGACTAAGAAAAGGGGAGAATGAGGGACATGCCTGGGGCCAGAAGATAGGAAGCTGTCAGCCAGTCAGACACAATCCTTCCCAGTCTGTCTCCCACCCCATCCATCGATCCCTTCCCCGGAAAGGACAGGAAGTCTCAAGGATCACATTGCACAATGGTTGTTCTTCTGACTCCATGCCTGGTTTTTAAACTAATAGACCACAACAACTGATCATATTTTAAAAAGTGGGAGGTACTTATGAGTGACTTTATTCCACTGAGAAAGTAGGATGCATTCAACTGTTCTCTGTGTATTACTCAAATTAGTGGCAAATACAATAATATATAAAAATTCCCATTGCTTAAAATAAAGTTACTTTGAAATTTTTTCTGAAGTATTCATATTCCATATCATCTTTATTTCTCAAATTGTTTTTCTTCACTTTAAAATAAGTACATTTTGGCCAGAAAGATGACTTAGCATTTTCTACTCAAGTCTATTAGGCCAGGACAGTGTAATCCCAGGATCCACAGTGGAAAAGTTAAATTGTCCTCTGACTTCAACATGTATATCACAGCATGTGTGCATGGGCAGACACACACACAAATATGATCAAATTTATAAGACATTTTATAAAGAAATGTTTGTTTTTCATTAGAATATTTAAAAATTAGCATGTAGTTTGGAAAAATACATACACATGGAAATGGGCAAAAGGAATCCTTCCTGGATCATTTAACAGTATACAGGGTCATTTTGTAACAGGTTTCTCTGGCGTCATCTCAGTAGTTTACAAACTATAATTTTGTCTCCTCATCCCCATAATTAGAATTTGTGTTTTGTAAATCATAGGATAATTTGAAAGGAATGAGTTGTAACAGTATTTTTTCTGTTGCTTAATAGAGAAGCTAACCCTAAACATCGTTTTATTTCTGTGTAAGATATTAATGACCTTTATATCAACATGAATACATTTATTGCAAATTTGCTTTTTCTTTGAAAATTTTCTTTTCCAATTGTTCTTTTCAATATGAGTTTCTCACATTCATCTTGAATCAGCTTTTTCTTCTTGTAGATTCATATGTAAATAAATTAAATAAGTTTGACATGGCTGGATATTTGTATGACTATTTTCTATATCACAATTTGAGAACCTCTCATTTATATGTTGAATATATGAGTCAAGTTGCAATATTTTTTTCCAATAGTTTATTCTTTCAATCTCACATTTGCTTCAGAAAAGATAAAATAGTGTAAATGAAGCTCAGATGAACAAAGGTAGGTCAGCTGCCCCATCCTGTAAAGGCTGTGAGAGGTATGGTCTTTGCTGCCTTCTCAAGAGCTTTGAAAGTTGAATGATATTAATGAACTTTTAAATGTAAATATTTAAGAAGTATTATATCAGCTAAATCAACTAAACTACACCCTTGGAATAGAGCAATTCTCTGTATCAAAAAGATTGGTCATATCTCCAGGCTTCTTTAGAGGCACTAATGAAACCAGGTTAATATATTGCAAAATTTTGCTAAAAAAAAAATCATTGCAATTTTAGTGAAGGAAACGTTGGAAGAGTCCATATAAGAAAGTGAACTAACTCTGAAATCCAGAGTTTCTTCTAATTCTGTCATAATCTCATGGGTACTTGTCACTCAGTGATTTGCCATACTCATCAGCAATGGGAAGCAGACACAGAAATCGTAGCTCATGTCCTTGTTTACAGTTAAAGCCATTTCCCAGCTGTTTCACATATAGGTGTGTGTTACATTCAAAATTATTCTTCCTTGACATAAACAGTTTATGGTTTTAAAGGGTAATGGTATCAGGAGGCAAAAATTGTGTGGGAGTAAAGTTAGCTATTAGTAAGTTTTGAAAAGAAGTTAAAGAATAAGGATAATGAATGAGAGTAACAAAAATCTGTTCTGATGTAGTTGTGTGTGTATGCACCACTGTCAGTTTTCTTTGAAATATTGCACAGTTAAGACAACATCATAATGAAGTTAATGGGTAATGTAATTAAATATTTAGGTTGCTGGGCAATAAATATTTTTGTAATATGAAATATCTTACTAAGATCTTTTCTGAAATTTTTTAAATATATAAACTCTGTAAAATGATAAATGGAAAGCAATCTATCTAAAAGAGAACTTCTATCATTGTATATCCACAAAGTCATTCTAAAGGTGACAAATGATTCTAAAATAAAACCCAAAATGTTTTATTATTTCCCAGTGTCTTCAAATTACATCAAAATATTTTCCCTTATATTTCAAATTGTCATCGTTAACCTAGGTTATACATTGAAATTATTTGCATGTGTCAATAAAATATACAAAGAGTTAAGTCATTTCCCCATACTAAATTCATACAGATGGTGTTGGCTACAGCCTGGGGATGGGAATTCAAGGCTACCCAGGAAATTATCCTCTGCACATCAGGCCAACTACAATACCAGTCTGTGATGTTTCACCCACAGGATCTGGTCATGATTTTTCTTTTGCCTTTTAGTTATTATTATTTTATTATTTTCTAAGAGTACACTCATTTTTGATCACCGCAATTATACTTTATCTCTTACTTGCTATTTTCTTCTACAAAATCATAAACAGTGTTTTATATCTAGAAGATCTTATATGCTACTTTTATTACAGAACTCTAATCTCTTCTTTGAATTTGACTCACTTATACAATCTGCTAACTGTTTCCTTAGATTTTTTTGAAACGTTAATTCAGCTTCTCAATTGTATGTCAGTCATATATGATTTTCCTGGAATATTGCTCATCTGCATGTGACATCTTATCCATATCATTAATACAGATTTGAAAATATTTGATCTTTGTCTTTGCTCTTAATTAATGATTTATCTACATATAGAATTTTGGATTCAAAGTTTTTACTCAAAGATATTTGAAGATGTTTCCTCCATTTTGATTCTAATGTAAAGTGTACTGTTGAGGAATGTGACATCTCTCTGCTTCTGCTCAAATAATTCTTTTTTTCTTTACGAATCAAATTTTCCATATATTTTGTTTTTCGATATTTTCTTACCAAACCTTCTACTAAAAAATTATAATTTTGATTTACATGTATTATCTTTACTTTTTCAGCATAATTCTATCTGTTCCCTGTTCATGTATTATGGTTAACAGAAAATCTTGTGATCTTGTACTTGAAAGAATATTTCTTAGATTATTTTCTTAATTGTCATTATTTCCTCTATGATCATATTCATGTCTTTACTTGGAATGTACTTTTTCACACTGATAATTTTTCCTTAAGTTATTTTTATTCTAATCATTCTAATATTAAAATATCTGGGGTAGAGTGGCATATGGAAATAGATTGCTCACATATAAATATAATGTGCTTACAATTTTCTTTAAGTAATAGGAGCAATGGCTCATTAAGATGGACATACTAAAACATCCCAGAAATGTTCAACTTGTGTCCTGTGCAACTTCCAATAGTGGCCAGGAATAGTTATAAATGTGGCCAAACACAAAACCTTAAAATTAAAATATTATGAGTTTTGTTTCTATGTTTGTTCTTTATTGTTTTGCAACTTGATTGTGTAGATTGCTGGTATGGTTCTGTGAAAATGACAATGTTGTATTGCATGGTTGTAGCCCTAGTCCTTTTGATCAGTGAATCTCTTTCTTTCTTTCTGTCTTTCTTTCTTTTTTTTAAAAAAAGCAAAAAAGCATTCATTCTTACTAAGGATTTGTATTATATGTTGAAAATTACAGTAGAGTGAGACAAAACAAAAGTTGCTTTTCCAGTGCCTACAACTGTAATATCAATTAGCTTCGGCTTCTTAACCCACTCTCATGTGAACCCTAACCTGGAGTGTGTCTGAGTGCTACAAGGAAATATCTGTCCCCCTTTTGTATGACCCTCGGTGTATTCTGACCTATAGCTTCCTCATCTCGACTCTATTTCTTAAATCATTCCCAATAGAATTTTTCCTTCTAAACATTTGTTGAAATCTGTAAATTACTACTATTCTTTCTGCATGGTGCTATCTCTATTGGGAGGAAATTATTCTAAAGTTTTTTTTTCCTGTGTTATTATATTAATTAGATCCTAGTTGACAGTAGACTAGGATGTACATTCAGTGTGCCATCTGGAGTCAGAGATGTTGAAGATTTATGCTCATTTTTGCTTCATAATTTTAACCTTACCCGAAGACAGTCTGTAAATCATTGGCTTTTATAGTCACAGCTGACAGATAAATTTTAGATAAATTATTTCAAGTTCCTTGTATCCAATTAATTGTATCATGTCTAGATTTTTTTCTTAAATGAGGAACAAGATAGGTTTGTTTATATTAGATAGGCAAGTGTCAGCCTAAGAGCCAATGTTTGTAGGAGGTGTGAAAAAGACATGATTCTAAAAATTCTGAGAGAGCTTCTAGCTGTAAGCAGTGGCACCTGCAACCCTCCTCCAATATCAGTTTCACACAGAACTGACAAAGGCCAATTACAACAATTAGAAATACAGAGTAGAGAAAGTAACGGTGCTTAGGCCTGTGCAGCAAATATTTAAATAACCAACCAATTTTGGATAGTATTGAAGAGCTAAGCATTTTTTGTCATAAGTATTAAGAGTTAAAAGTGACCATAGGACTGTCGGCTCCCTGCCAAGGGAGGGGATGGGGAGTTGCAGAGAAGAAAAATGACCTGATGTGGCGGGAGGGGGAAGAGACCTTCAATAAGGATATACAGGGATGGAAAAAAAAATTCAGAGGGAAAGCTGAACACAAAGAAAATATATGTGTAGTAATCTTATTTGTATTTCCACCCTTGATAAGCCATGCTTATGATTATTATCCTCTGTATAGTTATTGTTAACTCTTCGGCATTTTTTTTTAAATTCTTTTTACTGTTTTTTTTTTTATAAATACAAAATAAAGAAGAAAAAAATAGCTACAAATTAAAAAAAAAAGTTAAAAGTGGCAAATGAAATATTTGAAGACAGAATAAGAAAATGGCTGATAACAAATAGAGCAGATATAATATGATTGGAATTGTGTGATTGGGTCTCTCGAGTTGTCTAGAGAATGGGGACTAGCATCGTAAGCACACTGATGCTGTCCACGAGGAATCTTGCAATATCTGCTGACTGGGACTCTTACATAATTTTGAACTTAGCCCTTTTGCTATATTAATCCAATCCAACTATGTATAGTGTCCATTCTTAATGCCTTTACTTTCTGCATAGGATGCAGAACATGATAGAACCTTCAAAAAAATGAAAGAAAAGAAAAAATGGGCTTCAATCAGCATGTTCAGCATTTTCATGCTAGGATACAAATCAGGCTAGTATATAACTAATTACAAGGGATTCATCACAGCAAGCACTATGCTATTTGAAATGTTATTGTTATTCTCTTCTGCTTCTCCCAATGCACCAGTTCCTCCAATACATCCAATATGTTATAAAGTTCACGAGCAATTACCTAAGCTTATAGACAGTTTGTACTGTCATGGAAATACCTTACTTGTGATCCCTGACATTTTTTTCCTTTTCAATCTGCTGAGTCATCATCTCAATAAAAATGAAATAAGCATGAAAACTAGTGAGATCTAATCCATTGTATGAACCCTGTGCCCTTTTACTGAGATGTTTTTAGAGATAAGAAAGCCATAATGTTTGCTACTGGGCCTTTGCCAAAGCCAAGACAACTCTTTCTATATTCTAGATTTCATGTCTGGAAATTGTATCTCAGGGTCTATGGCTCAATCCTTATGTTTTCTTTAGGATATAACTATATTTAAATAGAATCTTTCCAGTTACTTAACTGAGAACAAAAGCTAAGGGTGACTTTTACCTTAAAAAAATTGAGAATCTTTATTTTACTGACAATAAAGACTGGCATAGAATACCTTTGCAACACATATCTTATTGAAGACAAGACTAAGATTGTCTGTTGGTCATCCTAGGTACCAGAAAGAAAATAGCTCAAACTTAAGTCTTTTCTGTATACCTGAAGAAGCAACAATCCCCAGAAATGAAATTTTTGTCTTAGCCACTAAATAATACTTGGATTCACCAGTGGAACATCTACATTCTTGGCAGACTCTTTCTATTCAGAAACTACACTAAGCTCCCCATACACATCACTTCTATTTTGCTATCTTGAGGAGTTCATGAAAGTTAAATATATTAGAAAGTGAATGGTATCTGTATTAATTATCCACTGCTATCTGACACATTACCTCAAAGCAAGGTAGTTAAAGGCAGTATTCATTTTGTCACAGTGAATTCAAAACCTGAACAATCTTAGCTGGGCCCTTTAGCTCCAGATCTCTCTCAGAAGGCTTTAGTTAAGTTGCTGGACCGAATTGTCATCTTAGATTCAACTGAGCAAAGATACGCTTTGATACTTAGTCATCTAGAGATTGTCAATATTCACTGTCTCATAAATGGATTGATAGATTGACAAACCTCACTTTTCCACCAGATACTAACCAAAGGCCCTTCATTTCATTCCCTGACAAGGAAGTCTCCCAGAGCAGTTAAAATCATGACAATTGGTTTCACCATGTAAGTAAACTAGATGGAAGGCATGTCCCTTCCAACCTAAGCTCTGAAATAGCATTACTTCTAGCTTTTTATCAATGTTCTAAGTAAATTGCCATGACCAGCTTACACTTAAGGTGAGAAGATTACACAGAGTCTGACCAACAGGAGGGAGCAATCATTAGCTACTACCCAGACATCAGACATATGACAACGTCCTTAAATATCAAGCTGCCAAAGGGGATTAATGTTGGAATTGAGAGGGACAAAGCATAGAAGCTCGGTCACTGCAGTGACAGAAGCTGCCAAATGCTGTCAAAGGCCTCTCCCTCCTGTGTCATGGCAGTTACCTCAAACTTAACTTTTATAGCCAATCCATCAGTTCAGCCTCCTATTCAGTCCCCCCCTGTCAGAAGCATAGTTCCTCACAGCAGAAATGAAAGTGATCAAATCAGAGTTTCCAAATTGCATAGGCCCCACTGAAAAAGATGGCTGGTTTTATTCACCTTTCCCTCTGTAGTCTGATTTCAGAGAAGCTATTCCTGTCTGAGGAAAGTTCCTCTGCCACTAAACTTTAGTATTCTCAAGGATTTTACTGTTCATTTATCTTTTGTTGTGTGCCTTCCATGCAGCACCTCTGACATCCTCTTTAGGGATATGTCAATTGCCTGTTTCTCTACCATCCATCTTTTGTCCCTTCAGAGGCCTTTCCATTGTTCATAAAGTGGGTTTTCTTTATAACATACTTGGATGTGGCGAGTGTCTTCAAAAGGCAGTAAACACTTGACAACATGATCCATTTTTAGTTAAATTCAATTTTTCTTGTTAAAACTAAGCTGAATTTCCTTTCTGTATCATTTAGGACATTTGACTATGCTACTTCCTAGTGATGTGAACCTCAAGTTCTATGATGTGACCTTCCAGTGAGAATGTGTTCCTGTGTGTTCCTGTTTTTCAGTCATTGGAGGGTGAGTCTCAGCCTGTAACAATCACCTTTGGTATTCTAGATAAGCCCCTACTGTGTTCTATTATGAGAGTTCTCAAGGAATACTGTGAGAGTACATGAGGAAAGCAGGTAGTTCTTTCAAATGGATGAAATGACCAAACAAGACTAAATTTTTACTAGTGATGGTGATAATGTCAACATTAAAACTGAGAGCAATTAGGAAAAAATAGCTCTGTTGTACTCTGGCAAATTCATTGCATAGAACTATAGCTGAAGTATCTGCATCTCCACAGAGGATGCCTTGGTCCAGCACTAGCAGTGGGATGAGGATGAATGCAAACTAACAAGCAAACTGAAGAATGGGAAATCAGTGGTGGATTGTGTTACTTGCAACATTGTATGTACTCAGGTCTATGAAAAAGTACACCAAGGATGTTGACAACACAGGACAGGAATTAGCTGTGAGAATAAATAAGCTCAACTCAATGAGCAAAGTCCAAATGTCTATATTGCTTCTCAGATATCCTTTTAATTTTCATTACTGTATTCTATTACATTTATCACTGAGACTGAAGCAGCATTCACAGGGTTTGCACTGGTCTGTATCAGGTCCTCTGTGTATATGGTATGACAACCAATTTAGTGTTTTATAGGATGAGTTGGTCTCTGATTTTTGTACCTTCTGTCCAAATTTTATGTGATGTTTAGTTTTATATTTTATTTTGTTATATTGTGTTAAAAATGCATGAATAGATAAATGAGTAAAACCTAGCCAGTAGGGTGAAGGGCAACAATTGAACTATCACTTAGACCTGCTAGGAGAGGGAAAAATCATTTTTCTCTAATAGAATGATAATGGTAATATTAACTACTTCAAAAGAGACCTCATGTTCAAGAGTAGTTGATCAACATAGAATTGAACTCCATTGTTTTTTTTTTAATGTGCTTCAATTATTCTTCAATGGTTACAATTTGGTGTTCTTGGGGTTTTTTTTGAAGGGGTTATTTTGTTTTCTTTTTTTGGGTGGATTTTTTTCATGTATATGAAAAAATATGTATATGTCTATGAAATATGTATTTTTTTAACTACCAATCCCAGTTCCCCTCCTTTCCCCTTTCTCCTCCACCTCCCTTCTCATCCCAATCCCATTCACTCCTCAAAGGGGTAAGGCCTCTCTTGGGGAGTTAACAAAGTTTGGCATACCAAGTTGATACGGTATCAAGGCTCAACAAGATGGAAGAGGTACTGAGGGGAGAGCAATGAAAGAGATATCTTGATATAGGGAGCTATGATGGGGTGAAGGAGAAACCTGTAGCTAACCAGGTAAACTTTGATGACATCAAGAAAGCAGGGCGGAGCAAGGCGTGGTCAGCTGGAAAGAGCCCCTGAGGAAGAGAGAGCGGGACCTTTTTCTGGATCTGTGGCACGGTTAGGTAGGACCAGTCAGTTTGTGCCTATCCTGCATGCTGCTTTTCCACCTTTTTCCCCCTCTGAACACCATTTGTACTGTAAGTGGCTTTGGAATAATAAACATTTCCTTAATATAGACCTCATGGCGGGTTAAATTCCATAACACTGGTACTAGAGAAATTCCCCCAAATCCACAAAGATGACGTTGGCTAAGACTCTTAGCAATAATGGAGAGGCTGCCTGAACTGACCTTCTCCTGTAATCAGATTGGTGACTACCCTAATCGCCGTCATAGAACCTACATCTAGTAACTGATGAAAGCATGTGCAAAGCTTCACTGCCAAGCACTGGGCTGGGTTCCTAAAGTTTAGTTGAAGGAAGGAAAAAAGGATCGTATGAGCAAAGGTGGTCAAGATTATGACAGGGAAAAAAAAAAATCACAGAGACAGCTCGCTCAAGCTACTGGGAGTTTGGATCTGGACTTAGAATTGGAAAACCTGCATGGGACCAAACTAGGCCATCTGAATGTGGGTGACAGATGTGTGACTTGATCTGTAGGTGGAGACCCTGGCAGTGAGACCAGGACTTATCTTGGGTACATAAACTGGCTTTTTTGGAGCCCATTCTCTAGGATAAAATAGCTTGCTCAGTTTGGGGAATTTAGTTGTTGCATTTGGGCTATTTTTTAGAAAGATCTTCTTTTTCCCCTTTTATTATTATTATTATTATGAACAAAGAAGTCACACTTGTATATTCTTATTCAAGCTCCCTACCCCCTCCCACCACATCAGGTCATTCTTTCTGCTCCACAAATCCCCATCCCATCCCTGAGCAGGCTGCAGGCAGTCCCATGGTCCCACTGCCCCAATATTGCTTAGTTAAGTCTCCACTCCTGGCAGATGCAGTTTTCTCCCCTCTCCCTCTAGTGTGAGTCGAGTGTTCCTCTAGGGGGAGTGGGATCCAAGGTGTTATAAAGTTGGGTGAAGAGGATCTAAAATAGCTTGGGGGAGGAGAGAATATGATCACAATATATCTAATTCAAATATAGCTTTAAATAACAATAATAATAATTAATAATAATAATAATAAAAGAACACTTGCTATTCTTATGAAGGACTCAAGTTTGCTTCAAGTCATCACCATATTCTGGCCTCCATGAGAATCAGCACACATGTGGCACAAATTGTCAGCACATGCACATACACATACATGTGAATAAAATAAATAAATAAATCTTAATCATACAAATTTTAAAAAATTAGGAAATGTGATTACCCTCTCTCTAGTCAAACTGCCCAGAGGACAAAAGGACAATAAGGTTCCCCCATCACAACTGCAAAACAGGACATTGTAACAGAGTCCATGTAATAAACACTGAAATATATATAATAAAGAAATTAAGTTGACAATTAATAACCTGATACAAAGGAAATCATAAGCTTCCAGATTAATTCCTGTGTAAATTCATTTAAGCAGTTAGGGTGGACAAGACCTTAATAGGATCCCAACTACTTATTTGAGAATACTTTTGATTTTTCCAAGTATTCTTCAATTATTAATCACACTCTTCCAGAAGTAAAATCAAACTCTTTGTGGCTTATTTTAATGCCAAAACTTATCACAAGTATTATGAGACAGGAAAGCCACAAGCATATGCTTCTTATTAATACAGATATAAAATCACTCAATTAAACTTAGCAAACAAACTATATGCCCTAATCAATTTGGATTTTTACTAGGAAAGCTGACTTGAACATTCAAAATTAATTTATACTATCAAATCAATAGACAATTGATGAACAGTAATTGATTGATAGAGAAGTAATTGATAAAAATCCAGCACCCACTCATGACAACTACCATCAATGTACTAATAAAATGTAATTTTTAGGCATGTATGTCAGCACATTGCTATCTATGATATCAGCAGCACTTGAATAGATGTGGCAGGAAGGTCTTGAATGTAAGTAAGAACTATACTGTATACTCAAAACTAGGCTGGGTTTTATGAGAGATTCTGTCTTGACTCTTTTTAAATCAACTTATCCAAGAAGATAATAAATACTTATAGACAAAATTAAAATATAGCATCAGACCTAGTAAACTAAGACATTTTACCTAAGACTAGGAAATATACCAGCATGATCTTTTACTATCCTCATCAAATTAAATATTTTTTTTAAAATAACAAAAACAAGAACAGGAAATAAAGAATACATAGCCAGGAAAGAGAAGCTATGTGAACTCTTCCTATCAGAAGATTTCATAGCTTGTGAAACCAATAAACAAGCATAGAAATGGCACAGGAACATTTAAAATAAGTTTTAAAATAAGTTTTTTTAAACACATGCAATGAAATATTAAAATTTAAAGTGTTTTCAAATATAATTTTCAACATTATACAAAAGCATAGGTACCCTGGTATAAATCAGAATTTCTATTCATAGATATGTTAAAATTCTTATAAAAACAGTAAGTCATAAGCCTCAGAAATATAATTTACACAGAAATCAGTGTCTGTAAGTCATATTCACTCAAGTAGACATGGCGTCAATAAGCTCTCAACTGCCTATTATAGGGTAGGCTGCTCTTTTTCTGACCTATCAGTGCTTTGAGTCATCAATGTGGGAGAAAGTGGCCAGCCAGTGAAAGAAACCCACCCTGGCTCTGAAACCAGAGCCAGTGAAAGAAACCCACCCTGGCTCTGAAACCAGAGCCAGTGAAAGAAACCTACCCTGGCTCTGAACCCAAAGCTAGTGAAAGAAACCCACCCTGGCTCTGAAACCAGAGCCAGTGAAAGAAACCCACCCTAGCTCTGAACCCAAGCTAGTGAAAGAACCCCATCCTGGATCTAAGACTTGAATCAGTGAAATACATTTATGCCAGACCCCAGAACCAAAAAGAAATTTGCCCTGGTTTTGAAACCAGTATTAAAGAAACACATTTTGGCCCTAGAATCAGAGCCAATGAAAGAAATGTGCTCTGGGCCTGAAATTAGAGCCCAAAAGAGTCAATGAAAGAAACACACCTTGGCCTTGAAACCAAAAACCAGGTCAGGGTAAAACAAAGGGAAATGTTCTAACCAATCCCCACCCTGGAAGTCTCTCTTGAAAGCTCCGCCCTCCAAAAAGCCCTATATAAATTCTGAGCCCTTCCTCACTGCCCTCTCTTAGTCCAGGCTGAGGCTGCCACCCTCTCCTGGATCCTTCCCTCCCAATAAATCTCTCAATGAGGTTTTGGTGAAGATTTTCTTCTTTCGCTGGAGCAGCACCAGCGGAGCCTAGATGGAGATCGGCTGAACGAGTGAAGCTGTAACTCTCTTGTTGCCCAGGGGATCTTCACTGGCTGGACCATGTTGTTACATTCCCTGAGCAGACAACAGTGAGCAGCAAAGAAGGGAAGCCTTCCTTTGGCTGGCCACAGTAGCAACTTGCCCAGGAGGCTCTCTCCTGCAGGAGCAGAACTGTTAACACTGGGGAAGCCTTTCCCTGAAGCAGGGCTGTAAGCTGTTACCTAGGCTTACTGTGGCCTATGGTGGTCATTGGCTCCCAAGTGCCTAAATATTTTCCATTTGAGCTGCAGTGGTCAGTATGCCTGGGCTCCTGACTGCTAGTATCTCTTTCCATCTGAGCTGAACTGGGCTGCACAAATACGTACAATCATGGTTAGCATAGCTGTCCTCAATAAACATTTTTGTTTTCTTTGTGCTTTGTGTTTTCTTTCTATTGACCAAAAACTGGAAATCAACTGATGATTTCAGTTGATACCTACAAATATGCACACAGGTATATTTCATATGTGTGTTTATATAACACTACGTGAACAACAAAGTGTATTTGAATATATGATTCTTTTCTGTAATAATATTTTCTATTGCAAAATTATAACACTGCATATTTTAATATATTTTGCTGTAAAACTATGTGTACAATAGTTGTCATTGTTAAAAGGAAAAATAACATTGGTCTCCTATTTATAATTGCTGCTCTTTCAATAGAATGTAATTATAATTAATGCATTTCAAATCTACATGAGAGAAGCAGATTATCTGATGTCAATACCATAATAGTGGTCTTTTTCTTTTCCTTGGAATAAGGCCATCCTATTTTCAAATATTTAGAGGAGACAATTAAAATTGAAAATCGGCCAAGAGGTGACACACTAAATGACAGTTTTTTTAAAAAAAGCATCGTTTTTACTTTTTCTAATGAAAGTCATTTCTCACTTACTACAAAGACAAAGAAGAAAAAACTCAATAAATTTGATTATATTACTAGACAAAATAAGGTATGAAATGCTATTCTTCTTATAGTAAATATGCAATGTTGAGAAAAACATACAAAATAAATTTCTTAAACTTATAGGGATAATAATAGTCAAAGGGTATCTATAAGTACCTATAAGTGACAAAATCAAAATGGTCAGTTTTAAATAGTAATGATAATATTTTAAATTTGTCCACATTTAGTAGTTTTTTTATTCATGATTCATGCATTTTCATGGATCCATTGAAATGCTCATGGGTTGGGTGTCTTCATTAGTTTGAGATTCTCACACAGAAGTAAAAACTGGAAGAGAGTGTGAGTGAATTAGAAAAATAAAAATATTTTTGCATATAATAAAATTCTAAGTAGCAAATATATCCTCATACTCCTCTGGAACTTGGAAACACTGAGAAACTGAACACTTGTAAGGGGTGATTAGAAAATTTCACAAAGCATTTAACTGATTTCATGTCATTCTTTGAAAAGCAGCAATTATTGCAGCCTTTTCTCCACCCAAAGAGGCCACTTGTATTCAAGCACCAGTTAGTTCCTAATCAATCATGTCATTTTCCACACTGCCTTCTATTACATAAAGTGAATAGAAGGCTGGGGCACAGAGAAATGTTTTCCATTGTCCAGAATGGAAAGACAGTGTATTTTAGTAATAAAGTCTACATTTGCTAAAGATATTACGAAGTGAGGGATAGCCGTAACATTTGCCTTTCAACACTCAAACAGACATCAAAGTTTCATTCTGAGTTCTAAAACACTCTATCCCAAATGCAGTGCTGGTGTTAATAGTTACAGTCAGCAATGTACGTACGTTTTCACATCCCCATAGAAACCAAGAATAATCACTTTTATATGTAAATACATTTGGCAGAACTACCCGAGAGACTGCAGTGGTGGCTGTAGTTATTAATGAAGCTGCACTTAATTTGATGCTCAGCCAAATTACACACTAGGAAAAATTCAAAAAGCTGAACATGATCAGTCCAAAGACCATATTTTTCACATTTGATAAACAGCTATGTTGTGTAAATTTGCTTAATTATTAAATTTCCCCAGGGTATGATGTATGTAATAATGTTCATTGTTTTGTTCTCAATGCTTGCTTATCTAGGCCTTGCACATCACATTCCTAACACCAAACTTGAGTCTACAGGGAGAGCCAGAGCCAGGATAAACAGTAGTTGTGGTGTTACTTCTATTATTCTATCATCTGAATATTTTACTCTTTCTCTCAATATGTGTGTTTGATAGTACATTATATTATAGTTAATTGGAATAAAATTGTGCTTTTTGAAAAAGTCAAAATTATCAGGATGGATAAATTTTAGCACACACTCATTGATGGGTAGGTATGGGTCATGTCCCATATTATACACTGTAGTATGTCTACTCAGAACTCCTGGAGGAAATGTATACTTCAGTCCTTTTTGCTGACAACCCTGCAGGCGTTTTTAGTTATAATACATGAGAGACACATGTTTAAGTCCACTCCTGCACTTATTTGTCCCCAAAGTTTCTCACCACTTTTATCCCCACCTTTGTAGATCTCATTTCCTCAACTTGATACAATGATGAGATCCACCCCCACCCATTTTTAGGTTCTGCTCTTCCTCATGTACACCTCACATCTGCTGGTAAAGACTGGCATCCATCAATTATTGAATGGTTTCTATTTTGTCAAGTGTTTTTTTCCCTTTGAATATTTTTCTAAAAATAAGACCTCCACAAAAACAGAAGGTAGGTTCAAAGAAGCAAAGCATACTGACAATTGACTTGAAACATTTTGCTTCTAATAATTTTCCTATTCTGGATTCATAATGCCAAGTCTTTGCTAAAATAGTTAAAGCTTATAGCTATAGTAAGTTACTACAGCATGTTATTTAAAATTTAGTTGTATCTTTAGCTCAGAAAAAATAATAAATGTGATTGAAACTTCTTGGAATTGTATATGGCATGGTCTGGCTTTGATATCTGAGTAAGATAAGTAATAATTCAGTTAAGAGTTTGAATATATATAAAGGAAAATTAGCAGCTTCCCTAAAAAGTCATTGTAAGGTTTGCCCTTTCTCAGCCTTCTCTTAGTTTTCAAAATGTTTAACAATTTATTTCATTAGAAATTTGCTTCATTAAAATACACAAAAGATAAACATTGTCTATACTAATAGTTAATGTGAGGTACACTTATCTTTTGAGAACTTTCTGAATTTTATGAGTTGGTTGATGAGTTGATATGTTCTTATTTTTGTCAGGGGAGAGGATCATGCACATATGTGCTAATTGGTCCATGCCTGGATTTTTAACATAGTAGAATGCTTTGGGATTTGTATGAATTTCAATAAAAACACTGAAGAAGATGCTTCTCACAGAATGGAACTATTGTCCCGCGCCCTGTCTTCGCCTGCTAAGAAGAACGCAGTACGCAGTTTGGATCCTTCTGCAGCAAGTTTATTCTTTACAAAATGGGAAGAAGACCCCGACCCCTTGCCAGGAGCCTGCTTTTATACTGCCAAGCCCTAGCCTCTTACGTCTCCCCTTCTGATTGGTTGCAGACTCTCGCCTGACATGACGCAGGGTCAGAGGGCTTGGCTCACAGAGTGGAAACTTACCAGGGGACATGCGCAGAAGCGTTGTTTATCGCCTTGGCCGCGCCTTGGTACCGGAAACCGGCACCGTCTTTCCTGCTTGACCGGGCTCCCGGCTCCCTACATCTCCCCCTTCTTTATATATTAAGAGGGGAGCCGGCTTCCTGTAGACAGGCAAAGACAGAGGTTGCTACCTGTTTGGATTGAGAGACTGCATGGGAAGGAGTCCTCGTTCTACTAGAGAACTGGATACAACCC
>PVIH01014836.1:0-52023 GCA_004025045.1 Sigmodon hispidus
AAAAAAAAAAAAAAAAAAAAAAAAAAAAAGATCTGAGCATGGCACTGCAGAGGAAACAAAAACAAACCTTAAATACTAGTTTATGAAGATAGCAGAAGCCTTAAAAGAAGATATAAAAAATTCTCTTAAAGAAATAGAAGAAAATAAAAACAAAAAATTGGAAGAGATTAACAAATCCCTGAAAGAAAATAGAGAAAACCAAGAAAAAGAAACCAGATGAAGGAAACATTTCAGGAATTAAAAATTGAAATAGAAGTAATAAAGAAGGCACAAACCAAGACAAAGCTGGAAATGGATAACCTGAAGAAAAGAACTGTAATCACAGATTCAAGCATAACCAACAGAATCCAAGAGATGAAAGAGAGCATCTCTGGAGTGGAAAACTCAAAAATGGAAATAGATACATCAATCAAAGAAAACACTAAAACCAAAGAAGTCATAACACAAAATGTCCAGGAAATGTGGGACACCATGAAAAGACCAAAACTGAGAATAATTGGAATAGAAGAAGGAGAACAAGACCAGCTCAAAGGCACAGAAAATATATTCAACAAAATCATAGAAGAAAACTTTCCCAACCTAAAGAAGGAAATGCCTATAAAGATACAAGAAGCCTACAGAACACCAAATAGACTAGATCCCTCAAAAGTCTGCTTGCCACATAATAATTAAGCCACTTAACCTACAGAAAAAAGAAAAAATACTAAGAGCTACAAAGGCTATAGGCCAAGTTACCTATATAGTCAGATCCATCAGAATAATACCAGAATACTCAACGGAAACAATGAAAGCAAGAAGGTCCTGGTCAGAAGTTATACAGACACTAAAAGAGTATGGCTGCCAACCCAGACTACAATACTCAACAAAACTATCAGTCATCATAGATGGAGTAAACATGATATTTTGTGAGGAAACCAGATTTAAACAATACCTATCCACAAATCCAGCCATACACAAAGCACTAGAGGGAAAACTCCAACCTAAAGAAATCAGATAAACCCATGAAACCAGAAACAATCGATAATATCACAGAAGAAAAACCCAAAGATGGGAAACAGACACACAAGCTACCACCAAAAATAAAAGGAAATAACAATCGTTGGTCATTAATAGCCCTTAATATCAATGCACTCGGTTTACCTATAAAAATATACACCCTAACACAATAAATACAAAAACCAGAATCCATCTTTCTGCTGCATACAAGAGATACACCTCAACTTCAAAGGTAGACACAGGCTCAGAATAAAGGGTTAGGAAAAGAATTTTCAATCAAATGGTCCTAAGAAATAAGCTGGTGTAGTCATCCTAATATCTAACAAAACAGACTTCAAACTAAAGTCAATCAAAAGAGACTAGGACGGATATTACTTGTTCATCTCAGGAAAAATCTGCCAAGATGAAGTCTCAATCCTTAACAAAGGCAGTACTGAAGCTTAGACCTCACATCAAATGGCACATGTTAACAGCATAATACTTCAATATCCCCATTTACCCTTGGATAGGTCAACCAGACAGAAACTCAGATCTAATAGATGTTATGACCCAAATGAACTTAATAGATATATATAGAACCTTCCACCCAAACACAGAGAAATATACATATTTCTTAGCATCCTGTGGAACTTTCTCTAAAAGTAACCACCTACTTGGTCATAAAGCAAATACCAATAATTACAAAAAATGGGAATAACTCCTTGTATTATATCAGACCACTATGGTCTAAAGTTAGAGTTCAACAACAACAAAAAATCACAGAAAGCCTACAAATTTATGAAAATTGTCAATTGAACCACCTCTGGGTCAAGGAAGAAGTTAAAAAAGAAATCAAAGACTTCCTAGAATTCAATGAAAATGAACCCACAACATAACCAAATTTATGGGAACAGCACAGCTGAATGCTTTAGAACAATTAGAAGCAAACTCACCTAGAAGGAGTAGATAGCAGGAAATAATCAAATTTAGGGCTAAAATCAATACAATGGGAACAAAGAGAACAATACATGTTCAATCAATGAATCAAGGAGAACCACAAGAGTTGGTTCTTTGAGGAAGTCAACAAGATAGATAAACCCTAACCCTAACTAAAAAGAGGCAGGGAGGGAGAGAGGAGGGGGATGGAGGGAGGGAGAGGGAGAGCCTTTAAACTCACCAACATTTCACTGCCTCTGGCTACCAAATGCTAGGAAGAAAGACATGAAGCACTAGGCCTAGTCTTTCCCTGCTCTTCACTGTTTTCTACCATATCTATGGAGGATATGTGGCCAAAGTCTAGTTTTTTAGAGGTGACATGGCCCACACTCTTACCATAACAACCTCAGGTGCATCCATTCTTATATGTTATCTTGTCAGGAGCTCTCAAGTGGATGTCTCTGTGACAGGAACAGAATTTTGAGGAGCTGAGGTATCTGGAGACAAGACAAGTTGTGGGTCTGGCTGGTGGAGTCATAGGCCAAGGAGCCCAAAACACTACACCTGAGTAGCATACCAGCTCCCCTGGGTTACCTAGAGAAAAGTAGTAATCATATGAGGATTAGAGCTGAAGTCTCAGACTCACACCTTTTTAAGTAAATATGGTCTTCGTGTGAATACAGATTGGGAAGGGGCTGTCATGCATGGCCACCCACAATACACAAGGGTCTTGGTTCTCCTTATACATAAGACAAACTTCAAAATTCCTAAGTGGAGCTAAAGCTACCTTTAAGAACTTCCATCAATTACCCCTACCACCTTCTCAGCCACAGAAAAGCTACTGTCAGTCCTGATATTTCTCATGCTTCTACAGGATGAGGGCACCTTTTATAAGACTGGGGAACCTTAAATAGAAAACTACATCTGATTTTATCTTAACAGCCTATCTAGGACATCCAAATTAGGTGTGAATCCCTGCCCACTCCTGTTGTATTGAGTTTACCTCAGTACCTCCTACCATTCCCATTTGAAATGTCACTGAGATTCCATCAAATCCACCAGAGAAAACCTGTGTTTCCAAGGACATCCATTGTCCTCTAGTTGGAAGATGAAACATAATATCCTTGGAAAACATGTTCACAGTCACTCAATGTTATATCATATATACAGAAAGATGTTGCATGAATTCAGATTGTAAGGAAAGAGACTCAGAGCCAAAAATCATGGAAGGGCTGAAATATCAGAAAGAAGAAGCACCACAGTCAGTTCTCACCCAGCTGTCTTGCAACTTCCTCAACCTTGCTCCTGGTCACTTCTGCCTCTGCTGGTTTCCTATGAGGCTTTAAATATCCTTCTCACCAGCTGTATCCCATCCAGGTTAGGATTAAAGGCAGTAACTATTCTATTTCGTAGCTAGCCTTGAACTCACAGAAACAGAAAGGTGTGTCTCTGGAATTATGGGATTAAAGGCATAGGTCACCATTCCCAGTTTTCCCTGTGCTGGGATTAAAAGTGTGTGCCATTGAAGCCCAGCTGTTTGGCCAAGTACTCAAAGCTCAAGAACTTCCTGAGCTGTCTACCTAGGTTTGACTGTATGTTCATCTCCCAAATATTTCAGGTTTTATTAAATATGTAACATATCACTACAGACAGACAGATAGATATGGAGAGAGAGTGTGAGAGAGAATTTGTGCAATTCCTCAAAAGCACAATTGATTAAGTCTCAAATAAAAATAAAAATTTGGTGGCTCACAGTCATCTATAATGACATCTAGTGCCCTCTTTTGTATACTGTATACATAATAAATAAATCTTAAAAAAAAAACTATTTAAAAGCAAAAAATTTGTGTGCCCCAAACAAGACAATTCAGATTCTAGTAGTATATTTAAAGCCCAGTGGAGATTTCCAAATCTGGTGACAAGAGTATTTCTTCTAGAATCTTCTACTCTCTATGAACAGCTGCACTATGTTTTCCTTTTTGGAACATTTTGGGCTTTGGGCACTGTCCTAATGCACAACTGACTTCTAAGGCCAGGCTCTGAGAGGCATTCTGCTGGATCTCCACCACCACCATGCTGTGGGAAGCCAGACCCTACCTGTCCCAGTTGGCAGCCAGCATAGCATCCCTTAGTAGACCTGAGTCAGTAAGTCTTCAGATCTTTGAGACTCAGTAGGTGGGCAGCCTGTATGCATTCTGGAATACATCCATATTCATGTCCTCCCCTGACTTGACCTGTTATGAAAATTGCACTGCAGTGGCCAACAGAAGTGTGGCCATCAACTGAAGTTGCTAATATTTGATGGTCATGTTACAATAGTTTGATTAGCAAAACAGAAGTAAATGACACAAATGCTGTATAAAGTAAGCCAGCTGGAAACATTTTACTTGGTAGCATTGGACACTCAATATGGTTTCTAGAGTGGGCTACTCTGTGACCACAAAGACAACAAAAATGGGCTGGAGAGATATATCAGTGATTAAGGGGACTGGCTGCTTTTGTAGAGGACCAGGTCCAATTCCCAGCACCGACATAGCAGCTCACAACCATCCATGAGCCCAGTTCCAAGGGACTAAACCTATTTCTAGCTTCCATGAACACTGCATATATATTTACTGCACAGAACACATACACTCATACATGTAAAATAATTAGATAATTTTGTAAAAGTACAATATTTAATTATGTAAATGTTCCTTGTGCCTGCTAATGTGTAACATGGTGCTACTGTTATAAAATTTATCTTTACATTGAGTATGCCCCCAGCCACACACCTTTTTATTCCCATCAGTCCCCTAGAAAGGCAATGGTCTCTTTTATCTTCCTATATATTTCATGCAATTTATGCCAATATAAACTTTTGTATTTCTATAAAATTTAGAAACTACAAACTCACTCCTTTCTTTTTTTTCTTCCTTCTGGTTTTGCACTGCATTTCTAAGTTTCTCATTTTTCCTCCACAAGCCTAAAACTTAAATATGTATGAATTTTAAACTGTTTATCAAAGAATAAAGATATGAAAACTTTAAACAAAGTCTTAAAGTTAGTGTGTTATTTTCCATCGAGGTAAGTAATGTTGTGAGATGTGTAGACACTCTGAAAACCTGAATCCAGACTGTAGTGTCCGAGGTTACATAAGAGGTACACTGTTGCCTGTGGAAGTCCAAAGGAAATAAAAACTAGAATGCATAAAAAAAAGAAGAGCCCAGCTTGGTCCTCTAAGTGAAAGGCATCATTAATCATACTGTTTTCTTCTGTCTATTACCCTAAAACTAACCTCAACTAAATATCCATAAGACCAATGAAGCAGGGCCTACTTGACATGTTCCTGGGCACTTGTAAGTGGGTCTTCTTGGGGACTTTGTGAATGTGGGTGTGAGACATGAGCATATGTCTCTATTTGTGCCTTCACCTCTAGTGACAGTGGTATGTGGTTTCCTAGGTATTGGGACTCTGTTATCATATTCACAAGATGACATACTAAAAAATCAACACTGGATGATCTGCAGGGAGCTGGTTCAGACAATGTGAAGACACTAAGAGGAAACCATTTTTCCCAGGGATACATGTGGCATAGTTGGAATGGTTGGGAAAGCTCTTTTAGCTTCTCAAAGCTGAGGGTCTGGTTGATGTCAGGTTTCTCAGGTCAATGTGTCACATGAATGTATGGATACCACTGTGTTTCACTGAACAGGTCAAGCCCTGATCAGCCCAGGAAGTGACCTCACTTCCTTAACAATTCTACAGATGGAACTCAGACTCTTGGTTACCAGGTAACCAAATGCCAGCACCAGCCTCAACTGACTCCAGTCTCTGGAGGCACTTAGATACTGAGGATGCTCTCCTGTTGCCAGACTTCTTGCTGCTCTGGTGGCCAACAAACTATAGGTTGTGACCTTGGCCACCTTTGCAGAAGTTGGGTGTGCTCCCTTCTTCAATGCCTCTGGCCATTTTCCAACAGGGAAACCAAGGTAACATAGGCCAGCCTCTAGCAGGAAACCCTTTTAGTTTCCCTGATCAGGTTTCTCCCTGGGTCTGTGTTCCTATGAGAACATTCTTTATGCCTGCTTTCAATTCAATAGGGGATCGGGTGTCTCTGAGTTTTCACATTTAAATCCTCCTCTCTTCACTGGTCATTTCTCAGAGTAAAATCAGACCATATAAGCCACCAAATTTCAACCGACACAACCCAAACTTTCTACAAGAGATCATTGACTTTATTCCAACTGCCATTGAGAATGAGGACAATATGTTTATTGCTCTGATCCTGGCAGTCTACCCAAAATTTATAACTACCTGGAAGATGGTGGACCTCTTATTGCAAATGTGGGTGGCTCCACACCAGTTCAGACTCTTAAGCCTCCTGGTTTTGGTTTTAGGATGATTCTACTCTTCTATGGGATTGGATGCTCTCATAGGACACACAGGACTCTATGCTGGCAATGTTGGTTCTGGGCCTGGTCCTTCAGTGCCATGGCCAACAATGGGAGTGGGAGAGGCGACTCTAGACTGTATCACTCACTTTCTCCAAGAACTGTCAAATGCTACCCTTTCTCATGTCTTCAGCAGAGCCCTTTTCCCATTTGAATACAAGGATCTAGACACTATCTAGTTTTGATGAAATTAATGAAGGAAGATAGGGGCCCTCAGGCCCACCACAAAGCCCTGTACCAACCAAGAAACCTAGCAAGGAAGAGCTTAGGGTATACTCATTGCATGAAGATCTTTGAGGAGCTCTGACCAGAGGCCTATCCCCAGGCTCTCAGCATGGATGTCAGAACAGTACAAAGTGCCTTCAATGGCCATATTCCAATTCTGGTTTCTATTTTTGTACCAGATTCAAGTAGCTTCCTCTCGATCTCTTGGTGGGTTGGTGATATATGGACTTGTCAATGACTTACTCATGATATGCCACAGGTATGGTTCTTTCTGCCCTGACTGTGAGGAGGATCAGCCATAAAAGATGTGAGTGGGATGAGGGAAATAAAGGCTAATCCCCTGCATGGTGGGATGTTTGGGTGGCTAAGATTGAAGACTAAGCCATTACCAGTCACTCTTCTGTTAGGAATCCCACTAGATAGATGGTACCAAAATCTTCATGGGCAAAACAAGAAATCTTCATTGGTCTTTTTGGTCCCATGGACCAGAGGGATTGAGGGATGCTAAAGGGCCCTAGGGGAATCCATCTGTACTACAGCCCAGCCCAGTTTGCCCAGTCTGTCCTCCAAGGTACAGAAAGTATCTGAAGCCCTCTCCACACAGCCGCACACTCCTGATTGTCAGGGATCAAGACCCTGGCTTGAGCCTCTAGGCCTCTAGCTCAAGGCTCCTGTGGGAACTTACTGAGAAACCAACCACTGAGCCGGTACAACCTCGAGTAAAATAGATGTTTCTCCCAAAGTAAAATAGATGTTCTGGTTTGCTTAACAGTAGCAGAGGAGTAATTCTAAAGAATAGAGTAACAGGAACATTCTGTGGCTAGGTTACTTAGCAGCCCTCCTGATAACATAGAAATAGCTCTAAAGAATAGAATAACAAGAACATTCTACGGTTAGGTTACCTAGCAACCCTCCCCTGAAACAAGACCAGTCACCTGGTATTACCCTGCCAATATCCTGCTCCCTTAGCCAGCTTCCTGCAGGTGTTTGAAGATTGCCCCTCCCCATATTCTGCTATATAAGCATGTATAGAATCGTAATAAAATCGCAGCTTGATCAGACTCCCATTTGTCCTGCTGCCTTCCTTTGCGTCTCCCTTCCCTTCATTTTCTCTTGTAGGTGGTCTCCCATGTTGAAGCCCTGTGGGTCAGGGCACCTGACCACTATGCCCAGCAGCAAGTAGGTTAGGCAGCTTTTTCTCAACAAAGGAACCTGCTGTGCTGAGGAAGCAAGGCCAGGCTTCTAACTCTACTTCCCTCAAACATGTTCCTCCCTGCAGTGCCATAAGGATGTTTCTGTCCACATGGCTGCAACATCACCCCCAGGACTTCATGGACTATCTAGACCTGAATACTGTGAAGATGCTCCTGGATTATCTCAGGATCAATTTTCTCTCCACGGAAGTCACTCTCCAAGCTGAGGAGCTCCTATGGGTCTTGGAGGAGCTGGAGACCAAAAAAACTGAGGAGCCCTAGGAAAGGTGCCTGTAAAGAGAGGTGGTGGTTCCCTGATGGGTTGCTTGAGGGGATTTTTTAGATGCCCTGGCCTGGAACAAGAGCTTGGCACCAGTAAAATGTATTCTCATTGGGTGAAAGGTCTTGGGATTTTCTCACATAAACGGACCTTGTTTGACCAGCGAGGCTATCTCTGGGAATTCACCCCATCTTGGGACTTCTAGGGCAGTTTCACTAATCATCCATCCCTTTCTGTCTTAGGTGGTGTCCAGTTTAGGTCCACAACTCCAGAAGCCCCAGTACAGAATGTGTCAGAGATGAGAGAGTCTCTGAATCTGAGACCATCTTTTGTGGCAGGGCCACAGGAGGATCTGAAACCCCAAGAGAACATGGAGGTCATGGACCCAGGAGTTGGGGAACAAACAGTGCCACAAGCTGGACCAGTATAGCTTCTGACTTTAGATCAGCTTCTGCCCACATCAGCTGATACACAGACATGTGGAGATGTGGCTGTAGATGTACCAACAGACAGGCATACATTTCTCTGTGCTGTTACGCCCTTAGGTGCACCAGAGCCTGATTTTCCTTTTTCCTGATGTTGGCATATAGTCACGGAGTAGAATTACCTGACATGTACACAGAACCAGCTCCATATATAAGCTCTCCTTCCCCTCTTAGATAAAATATCTTCTTTAAACAGCTTAATTCTTTTTATTGTTTTTGCATTACTAATGTCTCCTTTAGATTTACTTATTCTTGTTGTATTTATTGTTAATTTTGCCTTTAATTTGGTTTAATTTTTTATTGTTTACATTGCTAATATCTACTTTAATAACAATGAATTATTTTATTACTGTTTTCATTGTTGAGAATTTACTAACATTTTAATATTGATAAGAATTATTGTTTACTCATTTTCAATGATATGATTCAAGGACATCAGGTCTATACCCCATGGGTACTATTGACTCATGTCTACCTGTAAATAGCAGATCTGGGCCAAGCATAAAGATCATGGAAAAAAGGAGCCTTGCAGGCCATCTTAGAAACAAGAAGACACAGACCCTGGCCCACAGCAGACTAAGAGGTAAGTGATATCCTGCCTAGCCCAGGCAGAGATCCCTGTCTCTGGGACCAATGCCCTGGGACAAAACCCTAGGAATCCTACCCGCACTCATCTCTGCCCTAAATCAAGACTAGCAGGGAAATCCCCTTCAAGATAGAAACTCAAAAATAACCCACTACACTAGATGCCCCCAGCACCAAAACCTTGCCCCTTTACCCAACCCAAGCCAACAGCCTGCAAACTCAGTAGCAATCAGAAACACACAGACCACCAGCCAAGAGCAGACTAAGAGATGTGTGACATCTGCCCAGCCCAGGAAGATAACGCGATCTTAGGGACAAAGGCCCTGGGACACAGCCCTTAAAGATCCACTTCCATTCAGCTCTGCCCTAAATCCAAACCAGCAGCAAAAAAATCACTGCAGGGCAGAAGCCCCAGCCAAACACTGAACACACCCAGCTACAAAACCATGCCACTCTCCCCAACCCTTCCTGTCATCAGAAGACCTCAGCAGGAACCAGAAACCCACAGAGCCTTGGCCCACAGGAGAGAAGGGGTGAGTGACACAATGCCCAGCCCAGGAAGAGATCCAAGTTTTCCGGACCATCGTCCTGGGACACAGCCTTTGAGCTCTACCTTCACTTAATTCCTTCCTAAGTCTAGGCCAGCAGGGAAAGCCCCTGCAGGCCAGAAACTCCAGTAAAACACAGCTTGCTGGAAACCCCCAGCTCCAAAACCTTGTCCCATTACCCAACCCATGCATACAGCCTGTGACCTATAGCCCGGAAGCTCAATGAAAACCAACTCACTTAACACCCCTAGTTCCATAACTCTGCTCCATTCCCCAACCCACTTCATCATCTGGAGTCCTCAGTGGCAACTGGACACCCACAGACCTCTGGTCCAGAACAGACTAAGAAGTGAGTGACACTCTGTCCAGCCCAGTCACAGATCTCAATCTCCTAGACCAAAACCATTGGATACAGCCCTTAGAATCCTACCCCACTCAGCTCTGCTTTAAATCCAGCCCAGCAGGAAAAGCCCCTGCAGGACAGAAGTTCCAAAATACCCATCACATTGGATACCTCCAGCAACAAAACCTTGCCATTTACCCAACCCAAGCCAACAGCTTGCAAACACAGCAGCAACCAGAAATGCACAGGTAACCAGCCAAGAGCAGACGAATAAATGTGTGACACCCACCCAGCCAAGGTAGAGATCCATGTCTTGGGGACCACAGTCCTGGGACACAGTCCTTAAGACCCCACCTACACTAAGCTCTTTTCTAAATCCAGGCCAGCAGGAAAAGCCCCTGCAAGAAGAAGCCCCATTAAAACACAGCTCACTGGATACCCCCAGCTCCAAACTCTGCCCCATTCCACAAACAACATTGATAGCCTACAAACTCAGCAGCAACTGGAAACCACAGACTCCTGGCCCACAGTGAACCAAGAGATGAGTGAGGCCCAGCCCAGCCCAGGCAGAGATACTGGTCTCCTGGACCAAGGCCCTGGGAGACAGTCTTTTAAACCTCATCCCTGCTCATCTCTGCCCTAAGTGCAGGCCAGCGGAGAAAGACCCTGCAAGACAGAAGCTCAGGAAAAACTCAGCTTATTAAACACCCTAAGCTTCAAAACCTTGCCCCATTTCCCAACTCACACCATCACCCTGAGACCTCAGTGGCAACCCAAAACCCACAGATCCCCAGGCCACAGCAGACTAAGAGATAAGAGACCACTAGCCCACATCACACTAAGAGTTCCTTTTGGATTAAGAACAGCTACCTGACTGCTCTGTTTCTCGGCACCTAGGAGACCAAATGTGGTCACCTGCGACCCACAGTGTGTCAAAACCTACTGGATTAAGAGGGGTCACTCTGACATAGAATACACTACCCCCAGGTGGACCAAGAACACAGATTGTATCAACAGAAGCTTTCTGAGACACAGACACACCCAGAACAGATTACACCAAAATCAACTCCCTGAGATACAGATAAAAACTTCAGTGAACTGAGAAGCAATGGGAAGATGCCGGTGCAAGAATCCATATCACAATATGAAGAATAACATGGCACCACCAGAATCTGCTGGCTCTTCAACAACAAGACCTGAGAATGGCAATGCAGAAGAAGCAGAAGGAAATGACCTTAAAAATAATTTTCTGAAGATAGTACAAGTCTTAAAAGAAAATATTTAAAAATTCCCTAAAAGAAAAGACAAACAAAAACTTGGAAGAGATGAACAAATCCCTGGAAGAAAATAAAGAAATCCAAGAAAAAGCAATCAAGTGAAGAAAACATTTCAAGAGTTAAAAATTGAACTAGAAAGCAAGACCAGTCACCTTTTTACCTTGCCAATATTCTGCTTCCCCTGGCCAGCTTCCTACAGGTGTTTGAAGATTGCCTCCTACCCATATTCTGCTTTAGAACTATATAAGCATGTATGGAATTGAAATAAAATTGCAGCTTGATCAGAAAAAAAAATTGAACTAGAAGCAATAAAGAAGACACAAATTGAGGCAATGCTGAAAATAAAAAACCGGAAGAAATGAACCAGAAACACAGATGCAAGCATAGCCAAGAGAAGCTAGAAATGAAAAGGAGAATCTCAGGAGTGGGAGACTCAATAATGGAAACAGATGCATCAGTTTAAAAAAACAGTAAGACCAAAAAACTCATAACACAAAATTTCCAAGAAATATAGGACACCATAAAAAGACTAAAACTGAGAATAATTGGAATTGAAGAAGGACAAGAATACTAGCTCAAAGGCACAGAAAATATATAGGAGAAAACTTTCCAAACCAAAAGAAAAGAGTGTCTATAAAGATACAAGAATCTTATAGAACACCATTTAGACTAGACTCCATTCGCCTCCTAAAATATCTGCTCACCACATAATAATCAAGCTACTACACCTAAAAAATAAAGAATACTAAGGGCTACAAAGGAAAAGGGCTAAGTTACCTATAAAGGCAGACCCATCAGAATAACACCAGATTACTCAGTGGAAATCATAAAAGGCAGAAGATCCTGGTCAGAGGTTATACAGACACTGAAAGGCCATGGCTACCAGCCCAGACTACTAGACCCAGCAAAACTATCATCATAGATGGATTAAACAAGACATTGTTCAACACAACCAGATTTAAACAATACCTATCCATAAATTTGGCCCTACAGAAAGCACTAGAGGGAAAACACCAACCTAAGGAAGTTAGATGCACCCATGAATCTAAAAGCAATAGATAATCCCACAGAAGAAAAACTCAAAGAAGGCAAGCACACACAAGCTACCACCAAAAATAACAAAAAAATAACAATCACTGGTCACTTATATCTCTTAAAATCAATGGACTAAATTCACCTATAAGAAGACACATCCTAACACGATGGATACAAGAATAGAACTCATCCCTTTGCTTCATACAAGAGCCATACCTCAACTTCAAAGACAGACACTGGCTCAGAAAAAGAGGATAGGAGAAGACTTTCCAATCAAATGGACATAAGAAACAAGCTGGTAAAGTCATCCTAATATGTAACAAAATAGACTTCAAATTAAAATCAAGCAAAAGTGATCAGATGAACATAACTTATTCATCCCAGGAAAAAAATCTACCAAGATGAAGTATTAATCCTGAACATTGATGCCACCAACACAAAGAACCTACATATTAAAAGAAACAATACTATAGCTTAAATCTCATATTAAATCCTACACATTAATAGCAAGAAACATCAATAGCTCACTCTCACCAAAGGATAGGTCTACCAGACAGAAACTCAACAGAGAAATAAGGGATCTAACAGATGTTATGATCAAATTGGCTTAATAAATATATACAAAATTTTCCACCCAAACAGAAAAAAATATACCTTTCTCACACTCAATAAAACTTTTTCTAAAATTGACCACATACTCGACCATAAAAGCAAACATCAATAGATACAAGAAAATGGGAATAATTTTTTGTGTCTTATCAGACCACCATGGTCTAAACCTATTGTTCAGCAAAACCAAAAATCACAGAAAGCCTACAAATACATGAAAACTGAATATTTTTCTATTGAGCCACCTCTGGGTCAAGGAAGAAGTAATGAAAGAAATCAAAGTCTTCCTAGATTTCAGTGAAAATGAATCCACAGCAGACCCAAACTTATAGGACATAATGAAAGCAGGACTAGCCAGTTCATAGCACTACATGCTTACATGTAAAACTTAAAGAAATCTCACACAAGAGCTTTAGAACCATTAGAAGCAAAATTACCTAGAAGGAGTAGACAACAGGAAATAATCAAACTTAGAGTGGTAATCAATACAATAGAAACAAAGAGGACAATACAAAGAATCAATGAATCAAAGTCTGGTTCTTTGAGAAAGTCAACAAAAATAATAAACCCTTATCCAAACTATCCAAGAGGCAGAAAGAGAGTTTCCAAATTAACAGAATCAGAAATGAAAAGGGGATCATAACAACAAATACACAGGAAATCCAAAGAATCATTAAGTCATATTTTGAAAACCTATACTCCACTAAAGTAGAAAACCTAAAAGAAATGGACAGCTTTTTGGACAGATACCACTTACCAAAATTAAATCAAGATGAGATAAATGACCTAAATTTACCTATAACTCCCAAGGAAGTAGAAGCTGTTCTAAAAGGTCTCCCAAGCAAAAAAAGCCCAGTACCAGATGGTTTTAGTACAGACTTCTACCCAACAGTCATAGAAGAACTAATACCGATATTCCTCAAACTGTTTCATACAATAGAAACTTAGGGAAAATGGCTGCACTCTTTTTATGAGGCTACAGTTACCCTGTTACCCAAGCCACTCAGAGAAGCAGCAAAGAAAATTATAGACTAAGCTACCTCATGAACCTTGATGCAAAAATACTCAATAAAATACCACCAAACCTAATTCAGTAACATATCAAAGAAATCATACACTGTGATCAAGCAGGCTTCATCCCAGAGATGGAGGGATGGCTCAACATTCAAGAAACTGTCAAGGTCATCCATCATATAAACAACCTGAAAGAAAACACACACACACACACACACACACACACACACACACACACACACACACACATGATCTCCTTAGATGCTGAAAAAGCTTTTGACAAAATCCAACACTCCTTCATGATAAGAGTCCTGGAGAGATCAGGAATACAGGGAAAATACCTGAACATAATAAAGGAAATATACAGCAAGCTCACAGCCAACATCAAACTAAAGGGAGAGAAACTCAAAGCAATCCCACTGAAATCAGGATCAAGATAAGGCTTTTCTTCATACATTTATCTTTTCAATACAGTTCTTGAAGTTTTAGCTAAAACAAGAGAACAAAGGGAGAACAATGGGATACAAATTGGAAAGGAAGAAGTCAAACTATCTTTACTTGTAGATGATATCATCATAGATATACATAAGTGACCCCCCAAAATTCTACCAGGAAACTCTTACAGCTGATAAACACCTTCAGCAATGTAGCAGGGTGCAAGATTAACTCAAAAGAATCAATAGCACTCTTACACACAAATGGTAAAATGGCTGTAAAAGAAATCAGGAAAACATTACCCTTTATAATAGATGTAAATAGCATTAAATATCCTGGAGTAACTCTAACCAAAGAAATGACAGATCTGTTTGACAAGAATTTAAGTCATTGAAGAAAGAAATTGAAGATATCAGAAAACGGAAAGATGTCCATGCTCCTGAATAGGTAGAATCAACATGGTAAAAATGGCAGTCTAACCAAAAGCAGTCTACAGATTTAATGTGATATCCATCAAAATCCCAACACAGTTTTGTACAGACCTTGAAAGAACAATACTCAACTTTATATCGAATAACAAGAAACCCAGGATTGCCAAAACAAATAGAATGTCAAGAGTTATCATCATCCCTGAGTTCAAACTGTAATATAAAGCTACAGTAATAATAATAATAAAAAAACCAGCCTGGTACTGGCATAAAAACAGACTTGTGGATCAAAAGAATCAAATTGAATACCCAGACCATAATTCACACACCTATGAACACCTGATCTTTGACAAAGGGGCAAAAAATACAATATAATAAGCTAGTATCTTCAACAAATAGTGCTGGCATAACTAGATAATAGTATGTAGAATAATGCAAATAGATCCATATCTATCATCCTGTACTGTAGAGAGCTGCCTGCTGCTGCACCCTAAAGATGGTGCTGATTTTTGGCCTTCCCCCCCCCCCGTGGGTGAGTGCTCTCTTTTGATAAACAACTCCTTATTTTGCTTGAGCCTGGGGCGTGGTTTGCTGTTGCATATGTGGACCTATGAGCTGTGCCCACGTGGCTTATTGGGATTGGATGCCCTGAGAGTATTTAGTCAGTGGGCAGGGTTTCCCGGGGCAGAAGAAGGGAGAAGAACAAAGAGAGAACAATTGTAAAGGTCCTGAATAAACTGCTGAAAGAAGATCCTGGGTGTTGTGCTTTCGTTGCTGGCAAGGTTGTGCACGACACTGCACAAAACTCAAAATCAAGTGGATCAAAGACCTCAACATAAACCCAGCTACACTGAACTTAATAGCAAAGAAAGTGGATGCATTGGCACAGAAGACTATGTCATAAATATAATATCAATAGCACAGACACTAAAAACAACTAATAAATGGGACCTCTTTAAATTGAGAAGCTTCTGGAAGGCAACGAACATGGTCAATAAAACAATAGCCTACAGAATGGGAAAAGATATTAATAACCAACCCCACATCAGACAGAGGATGATATTTAAAATATATAGAGAACTCAAGGAACTAAAGGCCAAAACCCTAAATAACCCAATTTAAAAAATGGGGCTCAGAGCTCAAAAGGGAATTCTCAACAGAAAATTACAAATGGCTGACATACATTTAAAGAATTGCTCTGCTGGAGAGATGGCTCAGTGGTTAAGAGCACACTGACTATTCTTCCAGAGGACCTGAGTTTGGATTCCCAGTATCCACATGGCAGCTAACAACTGTCTGTAATTCCAAGATCTGACACCCTTACATGCAGGCATAACATCAATTACATAAAAAAAAAAAATAAGAGTTGCTCAACATCTTTAACCATCAGAGAAATGGAAATCAAAACAACTTTGAGATACTATCTCCTATATCTGAATGGCTAAGATCAAAAACACAGGTGACAGTCTATACTAGAAAGGATATGGAGCAAGATGAACACTCCTCCATTGTTGGTGGGAGTGTAACCTTGTATGGTACTTGTAAGCAGTATGGTTGTCCCTCAGAAACCTGGGAATCAATCTCCCCAATCACCCAACAATACCACTACTAGGCATATACCCAAAGACACACATTCTTACCCCAAGGGCATTAGCTCAATTATGTTTATAGAAGCATTATTTGTAATAGCCAGAACCTGGAAACAACCTAGATAGCCCTCAGCTGAAGAATGGATTAACAAACTGTGGTACATCTACACAATGGAATACTACTCGGCAGTAAAAAAACCAAAACATGACATCCTAAAATATGCAGGCAAATGGATGGATTAGGAGAGTAACATCCTAAGTGAGGGATCAGAACCAGAAAGATAGGCATCTTCTGTATTTACTCAGCAGTGTATTTTAGACATAAAGAATATTCAGGCTGCAAACAACAACCGCTAAACAAATCAAGAGAGAAGCAGACAGTTGAGTGAGAGGAGCAACAGAGAGGAAGAAAAAAACAAATGAGTGTCTTGATAAAAGGAGCCACTGTGGGGTTAGAAAAAAAAACTGATGCCTAAGGAAACCTCCAAGAATACACAACATGTCCCTGGCTAAGACTCCAAGCAATAGCAGAAGGTGCCCAAACAGGACTTTCCCCATGATCAAATAAATCATTATCCCAATTGTTATTATAGAAACTTCATCCAGCAATAGAGAGGGGTAGAAGCTAAACACCAAGTTGAGCTCCAGGTTCAGCTAAGAGAGAGAGAAAAGAGAGGGTATCTGAGCAAAGGGATCAGAACCATGAGGAGAAGACCAACAGAGAAAGTTGACTGGAGCCATTGGGAGCTCACTGAATCAGAAACAATTAGAGCCCATTCCCTACCGAGGGACACACAACGCAGCTGCAATACTGGGAAAGGAACTCAGACCTACCTCAACTGGATATGCCAGACTGAACTGACCCCACATGAAACTCCTTGCCCTCCTTGGGGGATGGATGGGGGATGGGGTGTGGGAGGCTAAGGGAAAACTGGGAGGGACTGGGAAAAGGGAAGGGAGGGGGAGCAGTGGTATATATGGACAAAACCTTTTAAAATAAATAGAAAAATGAAACAAGGGAAAGAAAACAGGTTGCGTGGCAGAAAAATGGGCAAATACCAACAGTGACAAGGAATTAATGATCCTTACCTGGCTGTCTTGTGCTCAATGGAACCCATGACTCTTAGGAGCATAGATTCTGAGTTCAGATGAAACAAGACTCAAGCACAGAGGTTTCCATTTCATCCCTAGCCTTCTGCTCTGCCACACTGGTCACTGGGGCAATGCAGAGAAGGATGAAGTCAACTTCACCATAATGGTGCTCATGATTCTTACCAACGCTGAGCTCAGAGCTCTGCATACACACTCAACTGAACCTTGTGAGTCTTTGTCACACACCAGTGAACATGTTTAAACACATACTTAGCATAAACAATTGCCAGGTTTTCCAAGATTTCTAGGGTTGACCAATAAATGACAGAGCTGAGCCGGTTGAAAATTTTCACATTTGCCTGTGAGAAGTAGATTGGATGTGGTCTTATTGCTCACTATGTATAGGCAACCCTCCTACACAGGTCAAAACCAAAATCACCATCAAAATTGGCTCACTGTAGTCTTCATTCTGGGCATGTGATAGAGGACACTTAGTGATTTCAGTGGCACTTCCAGGGTATAGGGCAGCTCACTTTGGCCCTAATGAAAAAGGACCAACACACACACAAATTCTTGCCACCTAGACATTTGGCTTTGGTTAAGAATATATACATCAGTCTAGTCCATGTCTTCTCAAGAACTGAGGTGTTAGCAAGGTGTTGGTGGTGCATGCCTTTAGTCCCAGCTCTCATGAGGCAGAGACAGGAAGATCTCTGTGAGTTTGATGTCAGTCTGATCAACACAGAGAATTTCAGGTCAGCCGAGCCTAAACAAATAAACCATGACCTATTCATATCTAGTCACCAAAGCTAGAGTGTCCAATGATTCTGTGAACTAGAGATCCTGGGCTTTCTTAGAGAGTTTGAGAGAAACCCCATCCAGGCTACAGGCTGAGGAACAGTTTTCCAAGTGCACTATGAAAGCCCCAGTAACAGAGAACAAACACAGGACAGTAGCCAGAAGTGATGGCAGCTGTGGTCTACCTTTTGTCTCTACACACTGGGAAAGTGAACTAGTCCATTATCAATACGTGCAAAAATCTTGAAGAATCTGCAGATCATCATTAGAGCTAGTAAATTAATTCAACAAAATCACAAAAGATACACCAACACATATAATATGAAATGAACTCACCATATAACTCCAATCTAGACATGCTCAGGGAGAACTCCAGATAGGAGCATCACCTGAAAAGCACATCAGAAGAAAAGGAACCAGATGTGGCTCTTCAAAAAGCCATTGATTCTCTTACTGCCTTGGCCCCTGTTCTGTACATTGTACCTAATGTTCTCTCAAGAAATATTGAAAGGAAATTAATGGCTAAGAAATTATAACATAGCTAAATATCAAGAAAAGCCAACACATGCAAAAATGGCAAGTTCATGAGGTAAAGGACTATAATTTTTAAATTGGTGGCAGGGGAATCAATCACCTTCCATGTGGTTGTTTCAGACAGCAGTGGGTATTCTTATGTCTATGTGCCTAGGCAGTCTCATAGTATCCACAAAACAATACAGATCAGGGGTAGGGAGATGGCTGCCTGCCGAGAAAGCAAAGAAACATGTAGTGGGATTATATGTTAGGTTTTAAATATTTGTCCCGCCTATGGGTTTAATAAAAGTTGATTGGCCTTGAGGGCTATCTTCATAAGCTGGTAATAGGACTCCTTGAAGAGGCTTTCAACAGGGCCCACAGGGTCTGAGGAGTCAGTGATGATGACGTTGAAGGCATTTTGGTTTTGTTTCATGAACTCAAAACCATCACCCACATGGAGGGTTAGCTTTGAGCTTGAGTAGCTGATGGCCATGCCAGGAAAGAACTTCTTAGAGACTTCGATGACCTCCTCATCTATCTCGCATTGGACCACAGACTCAACAGAGGGGTGCTTCACTACTTCCCGCAGGGGGCCCCCATCTGCACCCCCAGTGATCCGCACCTTCTGCTGGTTGAGGTGGCTGCAGAGCTGCAGTTTGGCGATCATCTCCTGGTAGGAGAACTCGTCCCTCTCAGTACACTGGATGACGCCATCCAGAACAAGGCCGTAGGTTTTACGGAGGATGTCTTGGTACTGTGAGCATCGATGGTGCAGCAGCTGCTTTACCTGCAGCGACAGGTCCTGGTCAGGCCACAGGCTGCAGGTCTCGCGGAACCAACCCTCACCAACCCTCGCGGATGGCGGTGGGCCTAGGCACATCTGTGCCTTCAGGGCTGGGCTCCATGGCTGGCAGCACGCTGTTACGGGCTGGGACTGCTGTGCAGCCTTTGTTCTACCCGAGATCACCTGCAAGGTCCTGAATGACATAAGCTGAGCCTAGGTGCCACTGCAGCACCACCCAAGACCTCAATCCGACAGGACCAAGGAGCTTGCAAGGTGTCTGAGGTCCCACTAGCCCTGGACCAGACTCCCAGATGACTCTTGCCGACCAACCAAGCGTTACAGGCCCCAGAATGCTGCCTGGTCTGCCCTAATGAGTGGACTCAGTCTGTGTGTGTGTGTGTGTGTGTGTGTGTGTGTGTTTTTCTCTGTCTGTCTGTCTCTATGATGTTTGACCCCAAACCTATACCAGCTCTGTACAGGACCGTCTATGCCTTCTGTCATCCAAAAAACACACATGTATTTACAACAAGCTCAAAAAAAAAAAAAAAAAAAATAAGAAAAGAAAAGAAAAAGAAAAAGAAAAAGAAAGTTGATTGGTCAACAGACAGGAAGTGTGGGCGGGGCTACCAGGCTAAGAAAACTCTGAGTACAGGAAGAACAGAGACAGATGCCTGAGTCACCCAAGGTGCTGGGAGACGCAGAGGAAATGCTGCTATGAGAAAAGGTATGGAGCCATGCGGCTGAACAAGATGGGTTGAGTTCAGATGAAGGGGCTAGCAAATTATATGCTCGGGCCCTAGGTCAATCAGCATAGAAATAATATAAGCCTGTGTGTGATTATTTGAGGCTAAGCGGGACTGATAATGGAGTTAAACCTCTGGACTAGACCACACCACAAGAAGACAAACACACATGCACACCCATCATACATGCACACACAAACATATATGCACATGCACAAGCCTACACATGTGCAGACACACACCAGAAAACTCTAAGTCATTGCCATAATCAAAACATACCTCAAGCAGATATGACCAGCTAAGTGTGATCAACTGTCGAGCAGACAGACAGAAAACTCAGTGGAGCTAAAGCAAGTGCCCAGAAACACAGAGAAAATAGTCCTGAGGTTCAGTGTTCACACGGGGCCTCACTCTGTAGTACTGGCTGGCTTGGAGATGCCCTTGTGGCCCCTGCTAGCTTTTAACTCCAGATCCTCCTGCCTCATTCCCTAATGGTGGGATTCCCGATGTGCACCAGCATACTCAGTAAATTACCAGTTTATCCTTGGAGAACAGATGGTCTGAGTGAAAGAAAGGGTTAATGAAGAGAGGGTGGGACCCAAGACCAGGCTCCAAATATCAATTGCCAAAGTGGGTTGCTGAGATGTATATGACAGTTTTCTCATGTGTATTCTGAGACCTCTTTTGTAAATTTGACACACAGCTCAATTTAAAGCTGAAGCAAGAATTATTCCCCCCATCTCACCAAAGGTTATAGAAGTTCAAACCACTGCTCTCAAAGTTAACCTGCCCTTGCCCCTGCCCCTGCCCAGCTTAGCTGCATCCCAGCAGAGTAAATTGTATGCCGCATCTGGAGCTCTCATGAGTCAGCACACAGGTTGTGACTGGCAATGTAGTGCTGCAATTACCTTTAAAATGTCCCTGCGCCTGTAACTCTTCCCCCAACTTTATGGAACTGATGTCAGTTAACTCACTGGTTTACCAAGTTGGGCTATGCTGTGTGTTGGTTTGAAGAGGAAATGTTACCCTCTGGGCTCATGGATTTGAACACCTGCTTACCAGTAGGCAAGATGGATAACACAGAGTTTATTTTTTTTTTTTTTGAATGTGGGATTATTCTGTACAATACTGTAAAGAACATGCGACAATAGACAAGAGCCATGTATCCATCCCAAGAGTAAAACACAATGTGACAGGTGTCTTTGGGGTTGACAGTGCATCAGGAATAGTCCTTGGTTGTAGTAACTAGCCATGGCTACTGATGATTCCTTGGAGGGACAAAGTGCAGAAGGATGACAGTATGCAGAGTTACAAGGTTGTGGTAAGTCTAACTGTCTTGGTTACTCTTTTATTGCTGTGAAGAGACACCAGGGCCAAGGCAGCTTGTAAAAGAAGGACCTCTGCCTGGTCCTCTTGGTCCCTCTTCTCTTTATCCTCCCCGCTGAATGATGACAAAGGGCCCAGAACCTGCACATTCCCCCATCACTGATGCAGGAAGTAACCTCCGAGCTGACAACCAGATGAGAGACTGCCCACTTCATGTCACAGACTTCCTTTTGGAAGAGACTGCATTGAGACAACTAGCTACATTGCCTTTAAAAGATAACTGTGCATTCTGTCATTTGTTACATTCTTAAAATTTGGAATTTTTTACAGGTAGCAAGAAACATTATAATAAAAAGTTAAAAGTTCTGGAAAGGTCTACTTGACCAAAAACTAGAAATTAAACATCAAATAATAGAATAAGTAATAGGACCTTTCTCCATTTGTACCACAGGAATAAAGTGGATGATACTAAGCAGCCAGCAATGGTTTTGTTTTAAACAAATCTAAGTTTACTCTGGACTCGTCAGAGAAGATCCATGTGCTGAACCAGCAGCATACACATTGTGCCAGGCAAAAGTCCTGCCGTCACCAACAATCCCCAACACAGAAGAAGTGTCATGGGCACTGTGTATACTCAGTACAGGGAGCCTGATTGACTCGCTCAGAGCTTTCCAGGAAGACTTGTGTACAGCACCGTTCATTCATAACCAGCCATAGCCAGGATGGCCAGGGCAGCAACAGGCTCTGGAATATTTAGAGAGCTTCATGAACTTTAGGGAACTATTCAGCCTCCTGGCTACAGTTTGCATGTCTTGGCTGAAAATAACCGGGAACAGTTGCTGGTTTGCAACCCTAGGCACTTCCACTATTGTAATGTCCTCAACAAGGCTGGAATGCAGCTTCCTCTGTCTGAGCTCACTGAATCAAGATAGAGCACACACACACACACACACACACACACACACACACACACACACATACACACACACACACCTGCCCCTCAAAAATTACTTCAAGTACATTGAATATTATTGACAGTTCTGAAAACCAGAATACCTTAAGGAGGTATTCCCAGTCATGGGAAGAAAACATTAGACATGCTTTTGTACACCTGTGCCTAGGCTAGTGCATTCATAACCAGAGACTGCCATGTTCCAAAAGCTTATCTACTTTCTCTGCTAATATGAAGCTTGTAGATATAGAGATCAGAAATGGGGCAAAATGAGTCAGGAGATGCTTGGTCTTGAGCCATAGAAAATGTCCCATTAGATTGGATTAGTGCTGGTGCTTGGATAATATTTGTAGGAAAAATAGTAATGGTATTTATCTATGATAACTGGTTTTTATTTATTCCTCAGGAAACAACACATGAAGTATTTTAGTAGTATAGGAATGTTATGTCCCACATAACTTCTGAATGGTCCAATGAAAGTGTGTGTGTATGTGTGTGTGTGTGTATCTATGTATGTGACAGGTTAGTAAAGCTTATTCCAACGTTGTCAGGACAACTAATATGTTAGTATTCTTCCCCTAGTTTCATAGCTACCTAATAAATCTAAAATTCTATCAAAGAGAAATGATTAAAGTGGTCCAAGTTAAATCCTCTGTATATTGTTATAATACAGCTATAAGTGGGTTCTATTTTGTGCATTAAACTTAGTACACACATTCTCTCTGTCTGCCAATGGACACCACCTTGTATTTGTAAACTCAGTAGAAACAAAGAAACCCGTTTTTTTCCCCCCACAAGGAACTAGCAAAGAGACTCATTCTCCTTCCCTTACTGTATTTTCAGGGATCCAGTTGAAAAATGTGCAAAAGCAACATGAGCAGGAGCCAAACAGGAACTTGTTAGGAATGATGTGGCTACAATCTTGTCCATAAGCCTTGCTATGTACTACAGTAGCTCAGATGATAACAAGAATGACCAAATCCCACAATGCCAGGCAGAAGATAGAGAGCTAGGGTACCATACGGAAGTGTGTTAAATGCACATGTGATCTCTGCGCCTACGTATTGGTATCACCCTGTAGCTTTAGTAACTTTTCTATTAACAGTGTGCTTTTGCTTCTGCACATTCTCTGGATTTGTTGAGTACTTACTATGTGATACTTAGGTGCCACTAAACACAGCATACCATGCTGCATACCAGAAAATACCCTGTAACTAGTGTATAATACTGACATAATATCTCACCTCTCTCTGGGCCGTGAGAGTCTTTACTCTTGTTCATCCTAATTTGGCAGACTTGCCATGTGGCTGTTGAACTGCCTAGTGTCAGCTGCTTGCAACATGAGTGGCTGTGTATTGCAGTCATATCTTCCAACCAGGAGGTGATAATGCTTTACTGTTTGTATGTGGCAACATGAGTGGCCGTGTGTATCATCTTCCAACCAGGAGGTGATAATGCTTTACTGTTTCTTTCCTTTGCAGGGTGATTTCCAGGTTGACTTGGTTCTAGAGGGAGAGGCTTAACAAATCAGAACGAGACATTTCTCCATTTGGACTCTTGGCCTGGTGGCCTTGAAGGAAATGTGCATACTCAATTTTCCTTGTCTTCTCTGTCACTTTTGCTACAGTAACACCCACAACTGAGGGCTCCCTTTTCAAGCAGGGCCCCCTGTGAGTACTCACATGGAAAGTGTCCACTGGTAACTTTTGCACAATGTTGCAAATGGAACTCAGTATACCAGCCAGCTCTGTTAGTGTAGACCCCAGTTAGCCAGGCCAGGTGAAAGCTGCCCAGAGTACAGAGCTTTCAGATCAAAGCTGCCCCATCTGATCCTTCCAGAGCAGATGAGACCAAAACATTTCATTTCCTGGGATTGCTGCTCCACTGTTCATCATGGAGAAAGCATAATTCTGCACCTCAACACATGAGAGAGCATGATTCTGCACTTGCTGGATATATCTAACTCACCTTCCTTAGCTTGGGTTTAGCTGAGAGATGCCATCATCTGATCACAACCCATGTGACTGGATTCACACTCAGTCTCTCAAACCAGGCCTTCACCCCCTCCTAAAGCACAGTATTCTTTTCTCATGTTGTTCGGACATCTTAACAAAAGTACCTCAGAAGATAAACTAGATACAGCCAGTTGCCATGACAGAGAACCCTGACTTCCCCATGGCTCTCCGATCCCTGGTGTAGGCAGGGGCTCTGACTCCAGGAGGACATGGTCAGCATTGCAGTTGAAAGGACAGCCGCTCATTTAAATAAGTCCTGTGTATCCCCGGGCATGAGATACAGATAGGACCTCATGAACAAGCTAGGATGCTGATTCGCCAAGGGCTCCTTAGGTGCACACTTCAAATGGACTGCAATTGTTTGTAGAGCTCACTTTGGATGAAAAGAAGAATCTCTATCTGGGGTGAAGTGTCAGTTGATGTGGAATGTCAGTGGGGTAGTAAACTGTGATCTGTTGTGGTGGTTATTGTTTACCATTTTTTATTTTATAAGGTTTGTTTTTTCATATCTACCCCTGTTCACCCTCCCTCCCCTCCTCCCAGTCCCTCTCAGTTTTCCCCCAGTGCCCTCCCACCCGATGCCCCCATTCATTCACCAAGGAGGGCAATGAGTCCCACAGTGTGTCAGTTCAGCCCGATATATCCAGTTGACGCTGGTTCCAGTCTTTCATCTCAGTGTGTCCATTTTGGAGCCTTATCTAGCTGGCTATTTCTGTGACTCACTATTAGTAAATTAAAAAAAAACAAACAAAAAAAAAAACAAAAAAAAGTTTGTGCTTCTTTCTCATTTGTTTTCCAGCACTGAGACCTACCAAGTTGACATCATCCTCACGACTTTGACATTTTAAGCCTTTGTTATGCTTATAGGAATTTGTCTGTTGTTCCTCTTGTATTCCATGTGCTGTGTGGAATACATAGCACTTACACTTACATCCACAACTTACACTTGACTGTGCTCCTCCATTTGGTAGGGTCCCTATGTTCTCATGGTGGAGGAAATGCATTAAAGCGAACAGCCATTATCAGGACTTCTTCTGTGGATATTATGTCACTGTGAAATTAGCAGCACTTTACTGAGAATTGTTCACAAGCTGATAAGTTATTGGTCCTCCTGTAGTTTCATTGAGTAGTTAGTTTTAGTTTGTTTTTACATCTGATGAGGAAGCTTTTGCCCAATGTATCACGTAAGCTTAGAAATAATGGAAGAATCTAAAATCCCATTTAGATCACCATTAGAGCATCTCCTTAGCAAATTCTGTGTAATCTAAACTTTAAATTCAAGTTGCCCCTGATACAATACAAAAAAGCACATAGTCAAAAGTTTAAAATTTTGGTTACTATTTTTTGAAAGTATCTACAAGAACAAATAAAGAACAAACATTGCTTACTTGATTCCTATAAATTTCATACTTAGAAATACAGTCATAAAATTTCAGATTTGTTAAAAATTTCCCCATCTTTAGAATTCTCTAAGTATTTTAGGTGAGTATCTGACTATTTTTTTCATTGTATACATTCAGACAGATAGGAAGGTGTATGGAGAGTGAGTGGAAAGATGGATGGATGTGTGGATAGGTCAGTGGATAGATGGATGGTAGATGGGTGGGAGGGGAGGATGAATGAATGATTGAGTGAGTAAGTGGGTGGATTAATGAGTGGATGGATGAATGGGTGGTGGATAGATGAATCCCATGGATTGGTCATCCTGTGGTAGCTATGCTGGGAAAACATCCTTGCTTCTCTACAAAGGTAGGGGAAAAATAAAGTGTTTGGAGACACAAGGTCACTGAGCCTGGTTCCATCTGTGATCCTGACTAAATAAGGTACCTGTGACACTCTGTGGCAGTTAGAATGTCATTAAAAGTAGTGGAATGTAAGTTGGTACCAGAGTCTGGAGTGTGAATGGGCTGGCCTGACTATGTGTTCTTTTGGAGGAATTTGCACTTTGGTACTTATGAAAACAGTGAAATGCTTTCCGCACTGCTTAACGGGCCATTCTAGTAAGAACATGGAAGACAGAGGTTCTAAGAGTTATTGAATTGATCGCGGCTCACTCAAGGGGTTCTAAAGCAGAATATTAGAATGCTGCATTGAGATCACTCTTGTAATATTTTATTGAAGTGGTTGCCTTTTGTCTTTTTCAGAAGAATCTGCCTGTGGCTACAATGGAAAATTTTAGATTAATTCTGTTGCAAATCTTAAAACAGCCTAGTATAGTCTCTGTCCTATGGTTACTACTGTTCAGGTTTATAAATATTTATAATGAAAAGTTGCAAGCTGAGCAGCATGAATTACAAAATGTAAATTTTGAAGAGAAAAATGACCATAAAGTAGAATAGAACTAAGTTCTGTTTTCAAAGAGATAAATAGATTAATAAATGGAATAAAATTACTTCAGGGTGAGATCCCATCAGCAAAGATCCCCAAATTGTGAAAAAGAACTACAGACAACCTCAGAGCTAGGTACACAGGCAGAACTCTGAGTCTGAGGCTACTCTGGTATGCAGAGCCACTTACAGGACAGCCAAGCTTATTAGGCAGTGAGAGACAGAAATCTGGTGGAGATGTAATTGAATGACAGGGGCCATGTTCTAGCCCCAGTAATAAGCAGAACTTGGCAGTTTTGAACATGGTTCTGGCTTTAGAATTAAGGATAGATGAAACAGGTTCTGTTATTTACTTCTGCTTCAAAAGAAAGCCAATGAGACCAGATGTGTATCAGGGGTGTCCCTGAATGGAGGCCTAGAGAGGCCATTCCATGATGCTGTGAAGTTGAAACCTGAGTGCTTCACAGAACCCAAGATGTTAGAGATGCTGAAGTCATGGAATATCTGTCAAGGAGAGCTAACAGAGTGTGGAACCAGCCCAAGAGAAAGAAGAGAGTTGCAGTCAATAAAGCTTAATGGAGTCTCTTCCAGGATCCTGACCCTCAAAATCAGAGATTCTGTTAGAGACTGGACCTGACCTTTAGCTAAGATACATCACAGAGGTGAATAGCCTTGGAGAGATAGACTCAACCTACAGAACAACAACAAAACTACTAAGAGCTGCAAAGGAAAAAGACCAAATTACCTATAAAGGCAGACCCATCAGAATAATACCTGACTATTCAATGGAAATAATGAAAGCAAGGAGGTCCTGGTCAGACAGTATACAGACAAGACACTAAAAGAGCATGGATACCTAGCAAAACTATCAATTACCATAGATGGAGTAAACAAGGTATTTTACAACAAAACCAGATTTAAACAATACCTATCCACAAATTTGGCCCTACAGAAAGCTCTAGAGGGAAAACTCCAACCTAAGGAAACCAGAAATACTAAAGAAGCCATAAACAATTGATAATCCCACAGAAGAAACCCCCCCAAAAGGGAAAGGGAAATACACACAAGCTACCACCAAAAATAACAGGAAATAACAACCATTGGTCATTAATATCCTTTAATATCAGTGAACTCAATTCACCTATGAAACAACACACCCTAGCACAATGAATACAAAAGCAGAACTTATTCTTCTGCATACAAGAAACATACTTCAACTTCAAAGACAGACACAAGCTCAGAGTAAAGGGTTAGGAAAAACTCTCCAATTAAATGGTCCTAAGAAACAAGCTGGTGTAGTCATCCTAATATCTAACAATAGACTTTGATCTAAAATCAATGAAAAGAGTCCAGGATGAACATTACTTACTCATCTCAGGAAAATTCCACCAAGATAAAGTCTCAATCCTGAATATTTATGACCTCAACACAAGGGCACCTACATATGTAAAAGAAACATTACTAAAGCTTAAATCAAATCAAACCTCATACACTAGTAGTGGGAGACTTCAATACCCCACTTTCGCCCTTGGATAGGTCTACCAGACAGAAGCTCAACAGAGAGATAAGGGATCTAACAGATGTTATGATGCATATGGACTTAATAGATATTTATTGAACCTTCCACCCAAACACAAAGGAATATACATATTTCTCAGCACTCCGTGGGACTGTCTCTAAAATTGACCACATACTTGGTCATAAAGCAAATATCAACAGATAAAAAAAATGAGAATAACTCCTTGTATCATATCAGATCACCATGGTCTAAAGTTAGAGTTCAACAACAACAAAAATCACAGAAAGCCTACCAACTCATGGAAACTAAACATCACTCAACGGAACCACCTCTGAGTCAAGGAAGAAATCAAAGCCTTTCTAGAATTTAATGAAAATGAATCCACAACATATCCAAACTTATGGGACACAATGAAAGCAACCTTAAGAGGAAAATTCATAGCAATAGATGCCAATATGAAAAACCTAGAGAAATCCTACACAAGAGACCTAACAGCTTGAGAGCCCTAAAACAATTAGAAGCAAACTCACCTAGAAAGAGTAGATGGCAGGAAATAATCAAACTTAGAGCTGAAATCATTACAATTAAAACAAAGAGAACAATACAAAAAATGAATGAATCAAAGAGTTGGTTATTTGAGAAAGTTAACAAGATAGATAAACCCTTATCCAAACTAACCAAAAAGCAGAAAAAGAATATCCAAATTAATAAATCAGAAATAAAAAGGGGGACATAACAACAAACACCCAGGAAATCCTGAGACTTATCAGGTCATACTTTGAAAATTTATACTCCACTAAGATAAAAAACCTAGAAGAAATGGATAGCTTTCTGGACAGGTACCACTTACCAAAATTAAATCAAGGTAAGATTAAAGACCTAAACAGACCTATAACCCCAAAGAAAACTGAAGCTGTTATTAAAAATCTCCCATGTAAAAAAAAGCCCAAGACCAAATGGTTTCAGTGCAGAATTCTACCAGACATTCAAAGAAGAGCTAATACCAATACTCCTCAAACTATTCCATACAGTAGAAACTGAAGAAACATTGCCAAACTCTTCATGAGGCCGTAATCACCCTGATACCCAAGCCACTCAAAGATGGAACAAAGAAAAAGAATTACAGACCAATCTCCCTCATAAACATTGATGCAAAAATTCTCAATAAAATTCTGGCAAACCGAATCCAACAATATATCAAAAAAATCATCTACCACGATCAAGTAGGCTTCATCTCGGAGATGCAGGAATGGTTCAACATACATAAAACCATAAATGTCATCCATCATATAAACAAACTGAAAGAAAAAAAAAGCAGGTTACCATCTCATTAGATGCAGAAAAAGCCTTTGACAAAACCCAACACTCCTTCATGATAAAAGTCCTGGAAAGATCAAGAATAGAGGGGAAAATACATAAATATAATAAAGGTGATACACAGCAAGCTGACAGCCAACATCAAACTAGATGGAATTAAACTCAAAGCAATTCCTCTAAAATCAGGAATAAGACAAGACTGTCCTCTCTCTCCTTATCTATTCAATATAGTTCTTGAAGTTCTAGCTAAAGCAGTAAGACAACAAAATGAGATTAAGAGGCTACAAATCATAAAGGAAGAAGTCAAGTTATCTATTTGCAGATGACATGATCCTAAAATTTGCAGGCAAATGGATGGGTTTAGAGAATATCCTCCTGAGCGAGGTATCATAAGCCCAGAAAGATAGGCATGGGATGTACTCACTCACTAGTGGATTTTACACAAAAGCAAAGAATACTCAAGCTGCCAACCACAAACCCTGAATAGCTTGGGATCAGAAGGAACTTAAGAGAGACAACCAGGGAACACCTAGGAAGAGAAAATAGAGAAGATCTCCTTAGCAAATTGGGATTATAACAGGCAGCTACCAAGGAGAGGTGGGAACAAATCATGAGAGAATGAAATGGTTGAGTGAGAGGAGCAACAAAGGAGGAAAAAAAGAGATGGTTATTTTGGTAGAGGAAGCCAATATGGGATTGGAAAGAGGCAGGATGCTGGGGAAACCTCCAAGAACTTACAGGATGTCCCTTGCTAGGACTTCAACCAGTAGTCGAGGGGGGGTGCCTAAACAAGACTTCCCCTATAATCAAATGAATGACCACGCTAAGTGTCATTATAGAACCTACATTCATCAATGGATAGAGATGGAAGCCAAGATCCATAGCTTAGCACCAGATGGAGCTCCCAGTCCAGCAAAGAGAGAGAGGAGAGTCTATATGAACAAAGAGATCAGGGTCATGAGGAGACCCACAGAGAGGGCTGACTGGAGCTAATGGAAGCTCACTGAATTAGGAACAACCGCTGAGGAATCTTCAGGGAAAGGAGATGACTGTCAAATGGCTCAGGGAGTTTGTGGAGCCTTTGGAGTAGGATCAGACTATGTTCCTGCGCATGAACTGGCATCTTAAACCCCATTTCCTACAGAGGAACACCTAAACCAGTCCTAATATAGGGACTGAGGGACCTACCTCAAATGAATACAGCAGACTGAACTGATCCACCTTGGACTCCTTACCCTCCTTGGGGAAAGGATTGGGGAACTGGGTGGGGGGAGGCTGAGTGAGGACTGGGAGGGATTGGGAAGAGGGAAGGGAGGGCAAGCAGGGGAAATACGTGGGGAAAAAAAACCTTTATTTTTTTTTTTCTAAAAAGACTATTTGAAAAAATGTGATAAGGATTATTGGGAAGTGTAATTCTCCACAACTGAGGGATTCTCGAGGGGGTGGGGCAGGGAAGGACTCAGTTTTCTTTAAGAGGCTGGTCATTGGAGTATATGGTCCAGTGAGTATGTGGGTAACACAAATTGGATTTCTCTTGTTCCTTCAGCTTTTTTTTTTTTTATATGGGGGACAGGATGTCCCAGCAAGGGGCAGGCCTGAGAGGACTGGGAAGTAAATGTACTCAAGATTCTTGGTGTGAAATTCCCAAATAATCAATTAAAATATTATGAAAAAAATGGATTATGTGTGTGTATGGGGGGGATGTTCATTGAGTGCAGTGCCTATGGAGGCCAGAGGAGGGTGCTAGGTCTCCTGAAGTGACAGGCAGTTTTGAGTAACTTTAACAATATCTTGAGCAAGTGAATTCTACTGCTGTTTAAATTTAGGTGAGGAAATTGTTCAGGAGAAGACATTGGCCCAGTGTCATACCGAATGATCCTATGGCCCTTAGCAAAAATGATTCCATTCTGGTTTTGTGTGGTCTCCTAGGCCTAGTGTTGAAGGCTGTTTTAAAACTGGCCACCATCAACTTCAACAGCTGCTTTTAATGTCTTTCTCATACCCATAGATGAATGGCAAACTGGACACTTCCCATCTATGTTCTTGAAGATGAATATACATGACTCTGGAGTAGTCAAGAATGTTCTAGATTGCTTGAGCGACCTAGTAGACAAAGACTAAACAGAGCATGAATGAGAGGGAAGGGATCAGCATTCAGACTGAGGCTTTGGTGGGCTGTGGAGCCGGGGAGATCGGCCCTGAGATTGAAACTCTGAAGGATTTCCGGGTTGAAGGACATGCTCTGCTCATGCACTGACAATGAGCTTTTGTTGAGGTATATTTCCCTTCATGCCTTTCCTCATCGACTTTTCCCCCAAGGAAGCAGCCTAGTTGTCCAAGAGACATGGCGTCTGTGCTCTGTGGACATGGTTTCAAAAGGGTTGCTAGAACCAAAACAAAGTGTCAGCTCTTCAGAAAGACAAATAGAAGCTCAAAAGTGTCTTGCAGCAGTAAAGGGACAATTACAGGGAGCTGAAATCCATGGCCCGGGCTGCTGCACTATTCATACAGCAGACTCATTCTGTTCTGCCTTGTGTTTCTACTGATAGGCTACACAGATTCAATAATGGACTCCCTTGGAAAACAGGACCACATACTCCACTGTAGTCCCGCACTAAAAAATGCCCATTTTCTTTCCATTGAGCATAAATAAAATAAAACCAAATATTAATGATGATACTAGTAAGAATGGACAAATAGAAGCAGGATGGAAGCTAAAAATTTTTGTAAAATATTACTTTAAATAGGACAGGCTCTTATTTTATAATTTTATCAAAATATCAAAACATTGAATATAAAAGCAATGCTTTGAGTTTATTTTAAACCATTTTCAACCACTAGGGGGAGCCCTCAGGGTCCCCTCCCCCGCCCCAGCTGCTTTAAGTCTCAGGTTTGCTGGGATGTTTTCCAGCCTGCTTAGTTGAGGAAAAGATAACATTTTGCTTGCTCAAATGGCATGTAAGGGAATTTGAAGATGGGGGAAATAATTTTTCTCTCTTTACATCTACATAAAAGAAAGTTCAGCCAGCTCATTTTTAGAAATTAGCAGTAATCTGAAATGATTTTCTGGAAAGGAAAAAAAAAATCAATAATTGAATAATCTTACGGCAAAGGCAGCTATCCACCCCCCTCCCCCCAGTGAATGTTAAATGTCTCCTTTCAGAAGCTCTTAGGGGAAACGTGCAGAAGGGGATGTTCTCGGTATGCTTGTCAATCACTCAGTAAATACAAAGGACCCACTGAAAGATTATTTAAAGTACAATCATCAAGCCGCACTAGCAGGGCTGCAGCACGTGCTGCTATTGCAGAGGACCCAGGTTGTTTCCAGGGCTAACATGGAGGCTCATGATTATCAGTAAATTCGGGTTTTTATAATCTTCTGGGCTCCATGAATTAGAGAAAAATATATGCATGTGGGCACCTACTCCCACCCCCCACCACTCAGACACATAAAACAATGATAAAATAAATTATTTAAAAGCTGCAGGCTGCTTATCACTGTGGGAAAGGTGTGTGCTGAGTTCACACTTGTGCAGCTTCAGGGAAGGCATGCAGTGAGCCTGGGCATAAACAATCCAGAGGCCGGGGAAAGAGCTCTGTTGGTAATGGGCTTGCTGTGAAATACATGGATCTGAGTTCAAGTCCAAGACCCTTAGATAAAAAGTGGGACATGGTGGCACCTGTGTAGGAACCCAGTCTGAGGAGACAGAGACAGCAGGATCCCTGAGGCTCCCTAGCCATCTACTCTAGCAGACTGAGGGAGTTCCTGGCCAATGAGAGATGCACATATGTACACACACACACACACACACACACACACACACACACACACAACACACATACAAGTTTTAATTACTGACTGCAGCCATTATTTTTTATTGAATTAGCCCTAAACCATAATTTTATTTAATTACAATATAAGCATTACATATCTCATATTTAAATTGTATAATCAGATCACCCATACATCATCATCATAATAGAGACTACAAAGACTGTCACCAAAAAGGCTCTTTACCTTCCTCTGCACAATCCCCTTCCTCCATGCCCTGCTGTCAGTCCCCAAATGCACACTCACCTTTCTTTGAGGTACAACTAACTACGTAGCTTCCTATATGACTTCATCTGACATGACCCCCAGGCTCTGGTTTCAAAGTCTTCCCAGTTCGTTTGTTTTATTCTTGATTGCTATCCGAGGCTGGCATGTAATAGAGTGCATTTATCTGTTCATTTGCTGGAGAACATTTGAGGCTGTTCAGGCAATTGAGGGTCATTACAGAAAAAGTGCTTGTGAGTGTTCATGAGCCAATCTTTGTAGGGACAGATGTTCTCTTTTCTCTTGAAAAATAACCTCGGAGCATGGAAACTGCCTTCTCAGAACGGCTGAACAGCATCTGCTTGGTTCTTAAAGGACTGTAGAGCTGTTCCCATAATGGCCAGGCCAGTTCCCCTTTCTCTATGTACACACACATATCTGTATATATTTGTGTACACATATATGAAAACCTGTATCTCAGTTTCATAGTTAATAAAAGCCATTAATATCACAAGTCAACTCAAATTAGGAAAATACAAACTTGGCCTTTGGTTCAGCTTAGTGACACACATGCTCCTCAGCTGACAGTGGGTTGTGTTAAGATAATCCAGTATTTGAAAATATTATAAATCAATGTGGTTAATGTGCCTAACTTACAGAATATTGAAAGTGAATCTAGCCTACTTGACATATGCTTAAAGCTTTACCTTAGCCAATGGTTGGCAGAGTCGTCTATGACAAAGTCTGGTTTATTCACTTTTCATAGCTGCATCCTGAGCTGTGAGCACAGCTTGCTGCCTAGGCTAGACCTTCCTGAGTATGTGACTGACAGGGACAAGACAGGCTGAGTTAGAAACAGCCACCTCAGGAAGCGACCACCATAATACCTGAAGCGTGGTTTCATCTGAACGCATCCATTCGGCTGCATCCTAAAATCAAAAGCGTATAGGTTTGAACTCTATAATCTGGAACCATCAGCAACCACCCTAATGCTGTCTGTGTACTGTGGAAGGGACAGAAATAAATTCACCATCACTAACTTCCAACTTCTTATGTTGAATAACCTAAGCATCACTGGATAATTTATGGGGAAAAAGGAATGAAAAACATTTTTATTTTGCCTAAAACCAAATGCGACCGAACACCCTAGGAATGAAAGTGGTGTGGGTTGCCTCATAATTGTGTCACTTTTATTTATGACAAATGCACATCTCCAGAAAAATAAGAGCAGATTCTATTTCAATGTTCTGTCCTAAATTCAGCCATGTGTTCTCATTTTATATTAAAAAAAAAAAAAAAAAAAAAAAAAAAAAGCAACTGTGTTTGGAGCAGTGAGATTTCTCTGAAGGCATCCCGAGCCCCATGCCCCTTCCAGAAGAAAGAACTCCCATTTACCTTGGTATGCCATGGTCTGGGCTCAAACAAGTTCTGCTGGCAATTGAAGTTGTATTTTGTTATGATTTGGGGGACAGGGAGAAAATCTCTTCCTGATTTAAAAAATAATGAAAGAGTCAATTCATTGTTTTAGAAAACGTTCCACTTTTTACCAGCTGTGTGACCAACCTCATAGAAGCTACTTACTAGTCCATGCTGGTAGCTCGGAGGGAGGCATATTGGCATATATGGTTTTTAGGGTTTAAGGATAATTTAAAATAATGCTTACAAAATACTCAGAAAAGTGTCAGTCATGTAATAACCGACATTATTTTCTTAAATACTATAAGCATGTGTGAGATGGAGGAATACATATTTGCATTGGGAACAAAAATATACGCAGAGAAATCTACAATAGAAAGCTCCCCTTTTTCCCATCTGCAGAAAAAGGACCACTCTTTATACCTCAACCCCATTGACAGTTTATGCCTCTTCAGACTCCCAGCTGTTGGAAGAGTTTCTCAAATTTCTAGAGAACGTGTGTGACTCTGGAATGGCTTCTGGACCCTTATTGAGTCAGTCATTCTTCTATTCTTTGGGACAGGATATTGGACAGAAGCAACTTGGTAGGGGTACTTCCGGGTGTTCATGGTTTGAAAAACATTACCCATCATGATGGGACAGGCTGGAGCTCATGGCAGTGGGAACAAGGTCGGGGTGCCTTCCTCAGGAGACACAGAGAAGCAGGAATGAGTTACACCCATTGTGTCTGTATCCCAGCCACCCACTTCCTCCAGATAGGTTCTGCCTCCTCAAGGTTCCTACAGTGGAACCCCGGCTGGGGACAAAGTTCCAGCACTGTGCAACCATGGATCTCTTTGCCAATACCAAGAAATATGATGATTACAGATGTTTAAAAGATCCATATTTTGCTTTTTAATTTAAGGTTGATTGAAATGTCTCATCTGATTTTGGCTGGGAACACATATTTTATCTAAAGATGAAAGATGAGCCTCTGCATAATAATCCTAGGTTTATTGGAAAATAAGGTACTTATTTAAATAATAATACTTCACTAAATTAAGCAAAATGCTCAAAATGACTAAGAATCGTGTATGGACCAGGAATAAACTGAAGCCTTGGAGGTAAGTGGGACCAACAGTCTCCTGCTAATCACAAGTCCCGCTGCTTAAATCCCCTAGTGTATGGCTTGTCAAACTGAACAGTTTTAAAACTATCTAGAAACACTCTAGAAAAATAGTTCATGCAATATAGAACCCAGTGCATGACTACTATAGAGTTCCATTGTAAGGTAATTCGAGAGTACAGAGCAAGTACAGAGTGATGGGGATGGAGTCCCCACTGGTGTGGGAGCTCCTGAAGGTGGACCTGGACCGGCTGTACACTGAAACCTCCAAGGCTTCCACTGTGGGTGTGGAGGGTTTGCCTGGCATGCATAAAGCCCCGAGTTCAATCCCAAAATGGCACAGCGGCACCTGCCTCTAATCCTAGCACTTGGTTAAACAAGCCCAAGGAGAGTCTGACCTACACAAGATTTTGAATAAAAACAAAGCAAAACAAAAATGATTCAGTTTGTCAAAGATCAAGTTTTAGTTCCACCACACCCTGTATGGGGTTCTGATTCTCTGTCTCCATGTGAAATATGAATAGTAACAGTTCCCACAGTGCAGACGTGCATGAGGCTGCAGTGACTAGGGGTCTGGAACATAGCACAGAGCTAATGTATTCAGTTTCTCACTAATGGAAAAGGTTGCTTGCTTGCTGTTCATGGAGTACTTTCTAAAGGTCAGCTGTTGAGAAATTGATCAGGACAGGACACACCTCCCTCGTTATGTCTTCATCTGATTTTCAATGCCCGCTTCTATTTGTTCCCTGGAACATTGTTGCTGTTGTTTTAGCAAGGCTTAGGAGGACTGCTGGCCCCTGGAGGGAATTCAGCAGGCATGCACACTGCCTTTCCGTGTTAGGGGACAGCGTTTATGCCCAGCTCTTTACCTTGGAGGACAGGCTTTTCCTAGGCAGCACGCTTTAACTGTGAGAATTTCAAGTGTCTTAGGGGTGTATCTTCTCAGCTGGGTGGGTGCTCACTCGCCTGCTCAGGCTAAAGAGCCAGACATTTCCATCTTGCTTTCTTTTTCCTCCCTCTCACATCTCCAATGCCATCTTATTTTTCATATTTGATCCTCTCCATCTCCTCATATTATGGAGATGCTCACAGAATGCTTAATCCTTCTCACAAAGTGGGCATTCCTAGCCACTGCCTGGGCTCTCTGCCAGCTGATCTGACCCCTCCTAGCCATCTGTATCCCAGCTGCTCCAAAAGTTGCCTATACAAAGCTTGCCAGGCTGTGTGCAGCTCAGCGGATAAGGTTGCATATCTCTCCTGCAGTACCCGGCCTGCAGGCCCAGCCTCATGAGTGTGGCTCCCACATCTGTGAGAAAGCCAAGCTACCACAATGCGTGACTATTCTTACGATTTTTTTTTTCATGCTGTCCGTGGGCCTGGTATGGCAACTGGAATGATCTTGACTCTCCTTCTCACCATCTAACCAGCTGCCTGGAAGGATCTACTCAGATGTACCCTACTCACTGAGTCTTAGAAAGAAGCTTGCTGAAGTCTGGGTGGGTAAAGTGCCTCTCACCAGACCCCTCAGATCTTGGTATTTCGGTTTTCAGACAAAACAATTCTTGTTCATCCTCCATAATATTAGACTGAATAACTAAAATATACTAGACTGGATTGGGGTGTTTATAATCAATAGTGAATCAATTATTCAAATCAACACCACTTGTATGAGGCACAACACATATTAGCAATAGGAACACATGACTTATTTGTTTAGGATCTCTATCTCCAAGACTCTCCACTGGCCTAGTATTCCCTGAGAACTCCCTGTATCCATGTCTGTGTGGATGAAGTGGGCAACAGCCAGGTGCTGGGTTGAAGTCTAGTTTGTTGTCTGTTTGGGTCTAGCAGCTTCATGGTGTAGAAGCTTTTTCTCAGCTCTAGATCTAGCTTGAAAGTATCAGCAATTGGGGCTCTTGGCAATGAGGTGCCATAAACAGTTCAAAGGTTTTTATATTGCTCTGTATGCGTATCTGTATATGTGTGGTGTGTGATATGTATTTGGGTTATGTGTGTCTATGTATGCATGCGTATGTCTATGTATATCTGTGTATGCACATGGTGTGTTTGTATGTGTGCACTACTATGTGTATGTGTTTAAATCTCTACTCCGTGTTCCAAGCAGCCCCAGTATTGGTTAGTTTTAAAGACTATTTAAACCATTGTTAAATCTTGCTGGGAAATTCCTAAGACAATCTGGATCTCCAAACAAATATTTTTTGGCTGGAACAATCCATTGCTTTTGTTCCGATCTTAATAAGCTTAGGTTTCTCTTTCCTACATGCCTGAGAACTCATACTTCCTGACATGAGAAGAGGAAAGAATGTTCTCTGGAAGAGACAACATAAACACAAATGCCTGTATTAAAAACTTAGTCTGCAGATATATGGGACAGGTTTTGTTTCAGAGTTTTGAGTATGTCATGGAGAAGTGCAGTTTCGTGTTAATGACATGCATGTGCCTGTACTTGATACATTGAAAATATTACTAAGAACAATTGGTTCAAAAGACAGTTTGAAGTCCTATAGAGCATTGGGCAATCACATTATATACAGGCTTTATTGAATAGGTCTCATTAAACTAAGCTTCTCAGGATAGTTAAGCAGACGTTTCAGAGTCTCAAGGGGGGTTCCAGAGTCCAGTTCTCACAGCCCTTGCAACATTCAAGGCATTTCCAAGCCAATTGGCCAGGTGTTCCAACTCTCCTAGAGGAAGTACATCTGTGTGGAAATGGGTGTGAATAATCTGCTGGTCTGAATGAAGGATGTGCATATGTGTGTTTACATTCAGGTTCCAACAATGTATCCAGGGAAGTTAATGCATTTGTTTCTTTTCCCATAGCAAATCCAATTTGGAAAATTTCCTGAATCATTTTCTCTTGTTTCTCATAGTTATACTTTATCATGAGAGTGAATGTTGGAGACTTTTTAATCAGACAACCCTCAAAGGAGAATATCGTGTGAGCGCAAAGCTTACGAGGTGGGAACTTCTTAGTTCACAACAAGATGATCTGTAATTGCTACTAAAATCTTCTTAATACCAAGTGAAACGTATCAGTTACTAAGCCCCATGTCATTTCTGAAGACCGGATCGAGCATAGGCAAGGACGAAATGGAGGAGAGGTTGTCTGGGGAATTTGTTTAAAGTTGGAAGATTTTGCAGCTGAAGATAAAAGTGTTCGCATATGAAGACAGAAGGAAACCTTGTCCAATGGGGTGAACATTCTCGGGTTCTGAGTCACAGCCCCCCTTTCAGCTGGTGCTGCTGGCAAAAGGGCTGAGCTTAGGATGAACTTTTTATACTTCAGTCAGAATCGCTCACTCACTGTTGTGACTTTTCTAGTTGACTTCCCAACAACAACTCTGGACCTCATCTACATATCAACGCTGTGCTATTTACTGCCTTTATTTATTGTGTGTGTGTATTCATTTGTGTGCAGGTAGGTGAGCATGTATGTAGAGGCCAGAGGACAACCTCAGTCATTGTTCCTCAGTCACTCTCCGCCTTGTCGTTTGAGGCAGGTCCTCATCTATACCTGGAGTTACCCAAGTGTACCGTAGGCAGCCAGCAAGTCCAGGGACCCTCCTGTCTGCCTCTCAGGTGCTGGGATTACAGTTGGCAACAGCAGGCCAAGTGTTTGTTTTTGTTTTTTCCATGGGTTCTGAGGACTGAGTTGAGGTTCATGTGTCTGCACAGGAAATGCTTTATCCACTGAGTTGTCTCTGCGGCTCAGTATCGAATTATGTCCTAAGCCTTCTCGATCTCACAGATCCCACGTCATTATCATCATCTTTGTGAACTCCATTCTGACATTAAGACAGGATCGTGCATCATACCCCTTCATCTCTGATTCCACTTCCAAAGTGCTCACAGAGATGCAGCATCTCCTCTTAACCCCAGTGTGTGTCCTCCACACAGCTCAGGCAAATGTGGGAAGTTAGCAGAACTCACATGTCCTCCCTGGAGGCTTTTCGTGCCTACAGTGAAATGAAAATGACTTGACTCCAGACTAAACTCAGATGGAAAACATGTTCCATGTGGACCTTTTCAACCATGTTAGAATTTGGCACCCTCCTGACAAATGGTGAGCATCCTCACAACCATCCTAGACTTTGACTGAAAGGCAGTTAACACTAGATTGCTAGCCTAGAAAAATCCTCTCCATCTTGGTAGGGTGGGGACTGCCCTAAGGGTTGTACTCCTGAGGAGAACTGGGCTACGCGTGCCTACAACAGTCAGTGGGGACTTGCTACGGCTGGGCTTTGGGAATACTGATTAAATAATTCCCAAGAATTAATTTTATGACATTAATATATCTCTCTCTCCAGGATCCAGAGAGCTATGGCAGTACCTTTCTCACAAATTCTTTTTTTCTACCTAAATTAGCTGCATTTTTGTCCCTTCAATGACCACAACTCTGAAACTGCAGACTTTGAGGATCCTGACAATAGGGATGCTGGAATATGCCTCGCAATATGCTCATCACCTCCACATACATTTATTTACTACTAAGAATATTGAGTTTCTAAACATGGGCATAACAGAATATAGTTTTTTACTTTATTCTGACAGTGAAATCAAATAACATGGCAGTTACTTCACATACACCCCCATCCCCAGAATCCAGCTAATGTGGTCTCAGTACCTACCAACTTCTTAATCCATTGCCTGTTTAGAAAATAAGCATGTGAACAGTTTCCATTTAAAAACAGTATGTATTCAAAGTCAAAATGTAGTTCTCATATAAAAACTTGAGAAGACAGTCACTTTTAGAAGATTCACCAGTTTGAAAAATTGTGGCATCTAATATTCATCTTTCTTATGCTTCTCAGTTCTTCTCACTGAAGAAATATTTCTGTCTGTAGGTGCTGGTCAGTGAAGATGGACTTGACATGGAAATGATCTTACAGAATGTTCTATGATGCCTAAGAGGTAAAAAAAAATTGACCAGGGGTGAAAGCATATAAATGTTGGATGTGTATCTATATGTATATATACATACATTATATTCATATATTTGCATATATACAAATGTATAAATAAGTATGTGTATATATGCTTGTGAGTAGACAGAAAACATCAATAAAGCAAGAAGTATAAAGTTCAGAATGTCCAATAGGAACACACCAACTGCACATAGTGGTTAAAATTATTTTATGAAAAATTGAAATAATTTATGAAGAAAATTCATAATTTATGAAAAATTATTCAGTTTTAGTATTTAAATTCAAGTGCAAAAATAATGAGATATTTTACTATAGAACATAATGTTGTATTGTAAAGACTAAAATTTTCTTAATCTACAAATAGTCTAAACTATTGTTTATTGTTCATGCCATGCTATACCTGTATATTCTTGGTATTATAATGTACAAATGTACCATGATATTCTTAATATACAAAACATAGAGCAGTGGAAACTGATGTCCTGGATAACATCACAGCATTATACTGTGTGTTTGTGTTTATTTCTGAAGGCTCACATGGTCTCTAAGCAGAACCATGGTATGAACCAGCTGGGTATTCTTTTACAGATTTCTTTAGATTGGGTCTAGGAGGAAATAACAAGGTGTAAAGTATTTCAACAGCTGATTTTCATGGCATAGACACTCTGAATGAGCTTGATGTCATCCTGAATCTGTCCATTGGTGGCTCTCTGGCATAGGGTGGCCAATGAGCACACACAGCAAGCTCATCTTATGGCTGTGTGAGTGGCCCTGACCTTGGGAAATGCCTGAGTATGTAAGAAGGACTCACAGCAAAATAACCAGCCTTACCCAAACAGTACCAACTTCACTCATTGGGAAAAAATGAGTCTTGTGCCCAAAGAGACAAGAAGAAAGAGTCAGAACCCTGGAGCTGGAGTGCACCGGTGCCCTTAGCTGCTGAGCCCTGTCTCTAGTTCCAGGTCTGACTGACTTAAATCTCAACCTTTCATCTTTCTATGAGAAGACGGAGAAGAAGGAGAGTGTGGAGTAAGATGGAGGAGGGATAGATAAAGAAAAGGAGGGAGAGGAAGATAGGAAACAGGAAGCCACACATGGACTATAGACTAACAAAACCCCAAACCAAACCAGCGTGAGAAGAACCCTTACCAGTTATATTATCTTCTCCTTTTCTCCTTTTTTTTAAAAAAAATTTGTTTTGTTTGTTTAATTTGGTTTTATTTGGGGGAGAGGCTGCAAGGACAGGGAAGATGTGAGGGGATGGGGAGATAAGTGGCATTTGAGTGTATGATGTGAAATCCACAAAGAATCGATAAAAGTTAAATAAAAAAGCCCCCACCAACAACCACCAAAGAAAACAAAGCCATAAATTTGAGAAAGAGCAAAAGGGAGGCACCTGTGAGAAACTTGAGAGAGAAAAGGGAAAGGAGAAAATTATATAATCACATTTTAATTTCAAAAAATTAAAATAAAATACAGGATTTCCTGACCAAAAAAAAAAAAAAAAGGAAGGAGGAAAGAGAAACGGGGTGGGGGTGGGGGCGGGGTGGAGCCGTGCAACATCCAAATCATAGTAAATGAAGGAAGAGGACAAGTGTCTGGCTAATGTTTCTGTGCGATGTGTGATTTGTATTTTATGTATTTGAGGGGGAGAAAGGAGAAAATAAACTAATGAGCAGATAAAAAATGAGTGGCAGAATTAATAACATATTATTCTCCTTTATACCAACCGGTGAGTTTCGGTTCTGCCACGTCACGCTGTCCTTTCACGACGTAGACCTGATAAAGACACACCTCTGCTCACATAAACTTCACCCAGAAGGAAGGAAAAGCCTCCCATTTTTAGATGCAACATCTGGATTGAGAGCCTGGCCACCCTTCTTCCTGGAAGTCACGGATGATAAAGCAAACCCTCCCTCCCGTGTGTTTCCATTTACGAGGCTGGTAAATGTGACCAGTGTGGATTTGTTCATGATGTTTCCGAAGCATGTGTCCTTGAGATGTACATTCTTCAAAAGATAAGATGGAAACTGACATTTATCATGGTTTCAGAGGTTGAGCCTTGGTGGCCTCATACTTTAAGCCTCATCAAGAATCACTGAACAATCACTAGTGTTCTAAGATCCACAGATAAGAATGCTCTAAACCCAAACAGTCCTTCCAATTTTCCTTATGCTAAGATTATCTTCTAAAAAGTAATTTATTCTTCTTTCTCCAGCTGTTCGTTTTCAGTATTTAACTATTTTCTACGAATTTGGAACACATCCTTGGAATCATTTTATGGCAGGAAAAAAATCATTCTGTTGGCAACTGAGTTTGGATTATTAAATGGAAATTATAAAGGGAAATTTTGTTAGTTTAAATTAATGACTCTTGTTTCATACTGTGTTATATCATTTCATATCAAGAACAGAGTGGAATGTCTTATTGTTTTTATACCAATTAAGAGAATATTGTACAATAATTTTGGTTTTGTTGGATATAACTTTTGTCATGCACAAAAGCTGCCAATTCAAAATACTGTAATAATGTGCTCATATAAAACATTATTGGTAAGTATAAATATAACATTTGAGTTGCCATGGTAAGATGTAACTCAAAAGAAAGATAATCATTAAATTAGCACCACATAAATACAAGTATTAATGAAACAGTCTCTTCAGGAAGGGAAGTGATAACCTCATTTGAAATTTGACTCTTTACAAAAACAAACAAAAACCAGAGACAAGCAGAATAGATATACATGCCATCATCTTCAGGGTAATTACTAAATAATAAAAATTAAATAAATAAAATTAAAGTTGAGGGGATAAAAGTAATTACCAGAAAACCCCCCTGAAATCAAGTCCTCTAGGAAAGTCTGAGAGATGGGGTTGTGTAGGTTTTGTGCCCAGAAGCTGTCACACAAGTTCCCAAGTGTGCAGGAACACAAATTTGTGAACCCATTTTGATTTTTTTTAACTATTAACTAATATAATAAAAACTAGATTTAGAGTCAACAAAATAAGGTTTTTTTGTAAAATAATGCCATAACAAAATTTAATTCTTTGTAGAATAAAAAGTAAATCAAAAAACAAAAAATTCTAATTCCATCTAGCAAAAAAAATCTTATTGTATAAAATCTCTATGATGTTGGTTGATGTGTCTTATAATAAATGTTTATCCTCAAAATTCTACACAAACACACATACAAGGAAATGGCTTCCCTTTTCTTTCTGGTGGACTTGACTTAGCTGTAGATTTTTAGCATATCCTCAAAGGCTCATAGCAATGTGTACCAACCACTCCAGGCAGATGAAGACTCTGTGATTCTCAGGTCTGTCCTAGAAAAGGCATCTAAGCTTTGGATTCAGTATCCCAGGCAGGACCACTTCCTCTGGAGCCCTCCTTTCTCCTCATCCCCTTCGTTTTTCAAACAATCTCATGGGTGCTGGGTTAAGAGCCTGAGACGGTCAGGTTTGCTGATGTTTACTTTTGTCGTCAAGGTTACAGGGAGAGAGAGAGGCTTCAGCAGGTACTTAAACCTGAGCTCCTAGTTTCCAGCTGTGCTTGGATCAGGAACTTGGCTCTGAGCTCACCCTGAGCCAGGGTAACTCGAAGCCAAGTCTACACCATGCGCCCCAAATGAGCCAACAGTTGACAGTGTTTTTTCAAACATGTCATGCAGTTTATGAATTGGAACATGAAACCCAGTAATAAAACTGGAGAATTTGTTTAAAACCTTATTATTTTGCCCTTCTATTCCTACAAAGTATTTCCATTAATGGTATATTTTTCTTTAATTTCTTCCATCCCTAGCTTTGATAAAAAAAAATAAAATAAAATAAAGTAAAGATACTGTTGTCCCTGAAAATACAAGGTCAAAGACAAAAGCTTATCTGTCTCCGGAAAATCTCTCTAGTAATTTTGTTTACTATTTTTTCAAGTTCTCCCCATGTCTCTTGGCGCTTTCCCAGGAGCCACCGCTCCTTGGATGGGCAGCCACATGCAGAGTAGACGAATCTCAAGCTGGCATAAGGAAACTGAGCTTTCTAAGCTGATGTGGTTGTCGTTTTCTGTCTAATTCTAGCTGTGGTTTTGACATAACTGTGCTAGCCTTGCTATAAAAACTTGCTTAAACTGTTAGGAATTAAAATGCAATTGTAAGACCTGTTCTGAGATTAAAATAGAACCAGACAAATTTAGGATATGAAAAGATGTGAGGTTTGAGGCTACAGAGTGGGGTAAGAGCACTTGGTGCTTTTGCAGAGGAGCCAAGTTTGGTTTCCAGGCCCCATGTTGGGTAGCTTTCAATTCATGCTCCAGGAGAGCTTACACCCTCTCCTGTGTCACACACACACACACACCCACCACCACCACCACCACCACCAACAACAACAACAGCAACAATAATAATACAAAGATGTCAGACTTAATGAGCAAAAGGCTAAGGGGACTCATGTTTTAGCGCAATGCCTTGGCAGCTCTGCTCTTCACTTGCCTGAAGTTACTGTCCACACTAGACCGCAAGCCTTCCATATATATGGATTTTATATATTTGGCTCAATGTCTCTATTCTAAATCTTGGAACATGGTGAATGCCTAATAAAGACTTAATGAATAAAGCAAAATGATAAAATAAAAAAGTATGGTGGTACTATGGCCGGAAGGTACCCACCCTTCAAAGCTCACGTGAAGAAAACCTAGTCACCAAATTCCTGGTTGGTTTCTTCAAGGCTGAACTCCCCTGCAGGCTCTTTAATTCTGCTGCTGGGAATGTTCATCTTTTAGCTGTGCTTTCACTCTTGGGCTGTTTGGCTTTACTCTCCCTTCCTGTCACACAGTTGGGGGCAGCCAATCCAACTACCTGAGATGGCACTTTGAGGCAAACTTGTTTGGGTCTGCAATGGGGCTGGCAATCCCCTCTCTGGGTCAGCTTCTCAGCCAGCTCCAACAGCACAGAACGGTTTACTGTTCTGATATGCGTTTCAGACCTGGTGGATTCGAACTTGTGATCAGCAACCATCAGCACCCTAGCCGGCCAAGCTCATCTCTGCAGCTCACTTACACTTTCAACAAGATGCATTATAACTGAAGGAGCACACCCTGTGGAAACACTTTAGTTAGTAAGAAGCTACATTCCACAGATAGTTGTTCAGGACCAGGACCTCTGATTCCAGTGGTATTTGAACCAAGTTCTTAAAGGTGGCTGTTTCTGAGGGCGCCATTCTTTCTCCCATTCTCTCCCTCCACTTTGTGTTTCTTCGTCTTTGCTTTTCTCTCCTCACCTTACTCTCTGTTTTTCCAGACTTAAGCTAGTCTCTCTCCATCACCACCATCTTCGTAGATGCCGTCAGTGCTCACCCTAGTGAGGCTGTAACTCCTGTTTAGATTCTTGACTCATGTAGCTCAGTGTCAAAATGCACCACAGGTGTTTCAAGCTTCACATGCGCACAGCAAAGCTTTAAGGTCTGACCTTGCTGTGGAGCCCTCAGATTTATGGCCTGTCTTAGCTTGCAGTATGCACCTTCATGCTTGCCCTTCTGAGTTACACTTATAATATCCTCTGTCCTGGCTGAGTTTTGTCAACCTGACCCAAGTGGGAGTCATCTGTGAAGAGGGAACCTCAATTCAGAAAATGCCTTCATTAGATTGGCTTGTAGGCAAGCCTGGGGTTGGGAGCATTTTCTTGACTGGTGTTTGATGTGAAATAGCCCAGCTCACTATGGGAGATGTCACCACTGAGCAGCTGGTCCTGCGGTAGGTATGTAAGGAAGCAGGCTGAACAATATAGTAAGCAGTGCTCCTCCATGGCCTCTGCCCCCGTTCCTGAATTCAGGTTTCTGCCTTGAGTTTCTGTTCTGACTTCCTTTCAGGATAGGCTGTGACCTGGGGTATGTAAGTCAAATAAACCCTTTCCTCCCCAAGTTGTTCTCGGCTGTGGGGTTTAATCACAATGAAAGAAACCAAGCAAGGATTGTTCTCCACTACTTGTCCATTTTAGAAAAGTGCAGATTCATTGGTTCAGATTTCTAAGGACAGTCTGCCATGTCCTGCTTTATGTTCCCAATCCACCACCCAGCACACACCTGTGCTTGTCACCCAATCCTAGAATGCTCGCTAAAATCCAACCTCAGGCACGTGTCTCCCATAGGTTCTTATCCATCTCCTCTGACTTACATTAGGTGGTTGGTTCTGAGCCATTTCTTCATTGAGAAGTTCCTAGATACACATTTTCACATCTAGCACTATGCTCACACTCTAGCATATTGATGTGTACTTTATGTATGGCCTATGTGACTCTCTAGAAGGATCCTGGCCATTGTCCATGCTCAGAAGAAAAGAAACCAATTGTTTTCTGATGGTTTTCTCATGCCAGCCACAATGTCTGCAATGAGAAACCATCATCTAGTGGTCATGGGCACTCTTGCACTTACGGATGCATACTTGCGACCATATGTGGCTTTCTCATTTTAGGGTGTCAGTATTCTGGGTCCTTTCTAAGGACATTTGTCACCATGTACTCCATAATTTCATCTCGAGAGCCTCCATTCAATTCTCAAAAACAATTTTAAAAAACTATATTTATTTCTTTATTTGGGGGTGGGGAATTCCAGTGCATGTAGATGTCGAAGGACAAGTTGGCAGGAATCAGTTTTCTTCTTCTTCTGTATGAACCTTGGGAGGCTGAACTCACAACATCAGGCTTGGCAGCAAGCCCCTTTACCAGCCAAACCATATAGCTGTCATAGAGGACAGTTTTAAAAGAGAGACCTCACTAGGTACTGGGAACTGACTACATCCTTGGGGCCAGTTGTCACTCAATCCACTAACAGTTTATCTTCTGATTTAGGCAGTTCAACCTAGTCACAATATTGAATTGTCCAAACTGAGCGATGACAAGGACAAAGGCCACCAGGCTACTGCAAAGTTTTGTGCTGTGATTATCTAAAATGATTCCGAGACACGGAACAGCTGTGGAGGAAAGCTGTTGGCCAGATCCCAGTGACAACAGACCTGATGTGAAGATCAATCCTACCACAAAGTCCCTCCTTTTGGGAACAGGAATCTCTTTACTTATTCTATAAATGGCATCTACCAAATGGCCACACTGAGAACAAACCTGTGTGATTAGATGAAGCATAAAAGAAGAAGCAAAGCCAGGTCCGTGCCCCACAATTGCAATTGCAGCAGTCAGGAAGCTGAGGCAGGAGAATGCAGCATTGAGGGCAGCCCCAGCTGCAGAGTGAGACCCTGTCTCAAAAATAAAGGAAGGAGATCTTTTTGTCTTCTAGGAGGTTGGCTGTGTCCAGGTGAATCTGAGAGGCTGTCAAGAAGCCAATGAAGTGAACAATGACTGCAGGCTTTATACTCTCTATGAGAAGCACATGGCCACAGAGGTAGCTGCTGATGCTCTGGGAGAAGAGTAAAGGCTTACAGTGGGAATCAGAATCACTTGGGGGGAATAAGATTTTCCCCAAAGGAAGGCATGTTGACCCATGGCAAAGTGCATCTGTAGTTGGTTGAATAAGGGGCAGTCTTGCTATAGACCAAGGAAATGGACTAAGGAAATGCCAGTCTGTTCACAGATGCATTGTGGATGCCGATCTGAGTGTTCTCAAATAAATAAATAAATAAATAAATAAATAAATAAATAAATAAATAAAAAGAGAGAAGGAAGGTTATTCCTGAGCTGACAGATGCTACTGTGCCTCAGAGGTTGGGGTACAAAAGAGCTTGCAGAATCTAAACATTGTTCAATCCTTCTGAAGAAGATGGTGTCCACAAATATGCTCTCTGCAAGCCCTTAAACAAAGCAGGAAGCCCAGAACTGAAGCACCCGAGACCCAGCGTCTTTTTACTCCACATGTCCTGTGACACAAACACTGATGTACTGCTCTGAAGAAACGTCACACTAAGAAAACTAAGGCGAAGGCTGCAGGATATACTAAACTTTCAGCCAAGAGCATGGAGGAAGCCCGAGAAAAATCCTGGGAACAGATTGCCAAGAGATGCTGGCCTTGCTGGAAGGGTCTGCTTCTAGTCAAATGTCTGATTTAAGTCGAAAATAAGTCTTTAAGAGGAACAAAAAAAATGATCAGAACTTGAAAAATCATGAAGGAAGGAAGGAAGGATGAAGGGAGGAGGGAGGGAGGAAGAAAAGGTTGGGAAAAGGTAACAAGATCCGTGGTGACTTCAATGCTACAGGGAAAATGTTATAAATAGGAAAGAACAGCTGTGGTTACAGAGCATTCCTTTGGGAGTATTAAACTCATGGTGAGGATGTTAAGTGGGCCAGCTGTCCAGGCAGACAGTCTGGCAGCTTCTCCAATGGTTAAATGTGAAACTAGCACATGACCCAGCCCCTGGGTGTGTGCCCAGAGAATCTGCAAACATATGTCTAGCTGAACATTCATCAAACAACTAACGAGTCGACAAGATGTGGTATATCTACTCAGTGGGATATTACTCAGCACTGAACAGGACTAACATGCCACCCTACTGAGGGACGTGCGAAAAGTGAGCAAAATTGTCAGGGCAGACCGTGTATCTTAGACTGCAGTGTAAGTGAGGCGAGGAAAGCCAGTCAAAAATGGAGTGCCCAGAGATGCATGCTGGGAGAAAAAGAGCTATGGTTCAGATGCATGTCACTTTTCTTTTTTAAGGATAATAATCCATTCTACATTGGTGGGTGCTCATTGAACTCTCCATTTCCAATTAGTGGATTTTAGATGTAAATTACTCCTTAACAAAACCATTTACAGCAGAATACAACCTGTCTGGGTGCAATTTAGTGGCAGCATGCTTTCCCAGCACATTTGGAGCCCTGGGTTTAAAATTCAGTAACACTAAATAATGATGATGATGATGATGATGATAATAATAATAATAATGAAGAAGGATAGCAGTTACTGCTGACTGTTGGCCACTATGTCAAGGAAAATGCCTTGTTTTATACTACAGTGATGAAGAAGCAGATGGCTCACGTAGACACACAGGGAATTTGTAGTTATTCAAATTGAAATAGCTTTACTACACAGAGCACAGTGCATATAAAACTGTCCAAAGAATTAGGGAGATGGCTGGCTTCAGGTCATAGCAGGAACAGTGGTAGAGAAAGTTGGAAAGATATGGCCACTAGGGGTCAGAAAAAGGCTGCAGATGTGAGGCAACCCTGTGCCTACGCTGTCCCAAGGCACAGGCATGTGGGTGACTTCTTGAGCAATTAGGTTCAGGTTTTTCCTGAAAATATTTTCTACCACCAGAGCCTATGGTCACCCTGACCTCCGGCCTCTCTAGCCTCTGTGTCTTTTTTACTAACCCAATGGTCTCCCTCACCTCCATCCTCTGGTTTCTTTTCTTTATTTCACCTTTCAAATCACAGAAAGCTTCCTCACAGATGGAATCTGAAGTACAACTTAAAACAGAAAAGGCATACAAAGGGATTTTGAGTGAGAAGGCTATGGTATACAGCAATAACATCGAATACATAATAGAAGCCCCAAGATGAGCAAGAATGTAAAACTCCATAGCTAAAATCTCTTGGAAAATTAATAGAAAACATAAAACTGCAGATTCTCCACAGCCACAGAAATGAAAATAATTTTTGTATATAGAAAATCCATGGTAGGGGGACTGGAGAGATGGCTCAGCGGTTAAGAGCACCGTCTGCTCTTCCAGAGGACCCGGGTTCGATTCCCAGCACCCACATGGCAGCTAACAACTGTCTGTAGTTCCAGTTCCAGGCAAACACCAAGGCAAATAAATAAATAATAAATAAATAAAGTTTAAAAAAAAAAAAAAAAAAAAAAAAGAAAATCCATGGTAATAGATGGGGTTCTTTCCAAGTCAGCGTTAAAAATGTACATACAAGTGAATATTTTGAAACATAATTTTGTATGGCCATTTTTAAAGGAAAAGAAAACCCTTTGATCTCATTATAAATTAATGTTAATAAAAACCAACAAATATTTTTGAAATACTTACAGCATTTGACCTGGAAGATGCCTATCTAAATTCTAACCTGACGAGTTACTCAAAAAATCCGAGTCACCTGTTCAAAGGTCAGACTAGAAAGCCTCCCAGAATGCTTCCAATTGAATCTTCTGGAGAAAATTTTAAAAATCACGTTTCTCATGTATCTCTAGGAGCATGAAACAAACCAGAATTCTTTTCATTGATAGGTGATTTAGTGTTCTACAAAATGCTCCGTCGTTTTTCCAAGATCCCCAAGGGTTGGCAAAGTGGGTTACTCCTATGCTGCTATGGGCACTGCTCTACAGGATAGGGTGTACACAATGTCCTGTTCCTACTCTACCTTCCAGGGAGCCAGTCAGCTGTGTTCAAAGACAATCCCAGGCCAAGACTCACACACCACTCTTGTTCTAGGTGTGTAGAGGAAACCATAAAGGGAGGAAGCAGTTTACCTTAGAACAGGAAGAGAGACGTGTGTGTGTGTGTGTGTGTGTGTGTGTGTGTGTGTGTGTGTGTGTGTGTAGGGGTGCAACATGGCTCTGTGGGAGCCACAGAGAAGAAAGTTGGAGAAAGGAAGGAGTGACCAGAAAAAATGCGGCCTGCAGCCTCCACTAGTCTGGCCACGAAATCAGAAAAAGGCTCAGTGGGTCCTTGTAGGATCTTAGTAAGGTTCCCACTCACCTCTCCTTTATTTGGGAGAGATTTCCAGGCTTTGATGCCAATTTTATTGATCTGCTCATAGACTTGCGCTGGGTAGCCTGTCTGCTGATTAGCAAAACGACCCTGT